>BQNB010051379.1:0-41019 GCA_026074375.1 Tanacetum coccineum | reverse complement strand
ATTGATCTCGCGTGATTTCGTCCCTTGGTGTATTTATATCATATATAGATAGGTTTTAAGGGGTGAGTTTGCGCGGGTCAACTACCATTGTTGCCAAAGGTTTTAGTCATTGTACCCGCCACCAGAGCTGCTTGGTCATCCAAACGAGCCTCGGTAATTAGTGACAACGAAAATGCGTCACCCAGGTAGTAGGTCTTGATACTAAAAACTCCCGCTGCAAGTAAAGTTTAAGCCCAGAAATATAGAAGGAGATGAGCAAGAGTCTAGTATATCCGTAGCTCAATTTATCAGCTTTGCAAATTCCCGTTGATAATATTTCACCGTCCCCAATTGCAACAATTTCGATAACGCCCCATTCGGATCTTCATATTCTGACGGTCTAAAACAATTCCTTACGCTTTCTTCAAACCTGGTCCAAGTAGTGATCAAACCATTCTTCGTCATCCATTGAAACCATTCCGCAGCCGCACCCTCTAAATTAAAACCTACGATCTTTAGTCACTGATCAACAGGGGTGTTTTGTAGCGAAAAGTACTCTGTGATGGCAAAAATCCAACTCTCTGGATAGACTCCTGAAAACTTTGGAACATCTATGAGTGCAGTATTTTTTAAATCCTTTTTCCTTTTTTTTTGGGTCTAAAGTACAAGTACTGTGAATCGTACCCGTAGAATGTACGTGATAACCGTGAATAGTAACGATGAATAGTACGGTGAACAATAACGATGAACATTTTTTTGAACCTTGAATCGGAAGCCCTCAACGAGCAAACCAATGAAAGCACCAGTCGATACGAGATAACTCCTATAAATAAAACAAGATCCTTTCCTAACATAATTTATTGACTTTCCTAATACGACTCAACACATATCCTAAACATAAATAACTATGATATTATCCTAAACCGTGGGTGTATCAGAATGAGCATTGTGATACCGAATTAATAAAACCTTTACAGGTACTAAAATGGGAGGACGTCAAAATAGGAGACCCGAAAGATGGAGAGATTAGGGTGAGGAACAAGGCCATTGGGGTAAACTTTATTGATGTTAATTACCATAAAGGTGCCTACAAGACTACACCACCATTCACACCAGGTTTATGTTATCCCATTTCTTATTAACTTATTATATAATGATTTCGAGGTCTAGGATATATATGCATATATGCATGTGTCAAAGTGATCTTTTTGAACCACCAATGTTTATAACAAGTAAACACAATGTTTGGAAGGATTCATTCTTTATTAGAACTATTTGACCATTTTTCAAATATCCAGAATGCTTCTCGATAGTGTCAAATTCTTTGGAGAGACTCAATGTTTAAAGAAATTTTACGGCCCTGTAACTTTGAAAGAGTCCTAATGGACAACGTAATTATTTTGTTAAATTGGGTACCGATGTAGTATTTCCTTTGTGAAACAATAGTAGCAAATATATTTGTTTTTTGTGAAACAACGTAATTATATTTATTACAGTCCTTATGAACTATGGTCGATAATGTCTTCTTTAGAATCTGTGGCTGGCTGAATTGAGTCTATATATGTTTATATAAAGGTATGGAGGCAGTGGGAGTTGTAATAGTTGTTGGTCCTGGAATAACCGATCGGCAAGTTGGAGATGTTGTTGCTTATGCTCTTAACCCAATGGGATCGTGTGCTGAAGAGCAGACACTCCCTTCAGATAGAGTGGTACCTGTGCCATCTTCTATTGAACCCTCTGTTGCAGCTTCTGTTTTTCTTAAGGGAATGATGGCTTAGTTCCTTGTCTAAATACATGTCTGTGTTTTTTAGAGGTGGCCTGTTTGACCTCTTTACTTATAAATGGGTAATTTTGGTTGTGTTTTATCTCAAAAAGGTTCAAATAGAAGAAAAGCAAAGCTTTCTTCCGAACAGAACGAATCAGTAGGTCAAACAAGTTTGAGTTTAGACAAAGTGTGTGGATCAATCCTATTAGTGAATAAATAGGCCCAAGCCCGTTTGTGGGTTTAAGGTCATTATAAATAATGGTCATTAATAAGATTATACCTACGGGGAATTAATCTTTTGCCGTATCGATAGATCAAAGTAACAGTCGATTTCAACTATGGAGCCGATGTAAGAGCAAGAGATTGCCAAACGATTTGAACCCTTGAGGCTGCTTGACAAACAAACGATTTCAAACATGGAGCCGATGGACGAGAAAGAGACTGCCAAACAATTTGGATTTGGACACATGGAGCCGATGGACGAGGAAGAGACTGCCAAACGATTAAAGGCGGTTGAAACTTTAAAATTACATCACATGGTGCGGATTCGCAACCGATTGAAGGCGGTCGATAAACAATCGATTTCAAGCATGATGTTGGCTCACATGATTCTGGTTTACAACCGCATGTGGCTGATTGGCATCTACTTGAGGCTGGTCCTCAACTGCACGAGGCTGATTGGCATCTACTTGAGGCTAATGTATTACGTAGTATAAACCAAGAAGCCGAACTGAAAGCGACTTGGTTAGTTTGGTTCACACTGGGTATAAACTAACCATGTCTAAGTCCATGGCTCTCATCGAAACCACATAATCACTTAAAAAGGGCAGAACTAGAGGTGGAATAATGGCGGATTGGGTAATGGGTCATTTGTTGGTACTGGTCTGCGTAGGCTTGACCCTACACACTTGTCCTTAATTTTAAATATTTCTATTAACCATTCGACTTTCAAATAGCATTACAATAAGGTGATATTATATCACTAATAAAATGATTTAGGAGGTTCTATGATACACCTTAAGTATATTCGACCCTCTTTTCAATTTTACATTTTGTCATTTTGAGCCCGTTAGGGAAAAATCACGAGAGTCGCCCATTCTTAAGCCAATGGATTGAAATTTGCAGCCTCTATGTGGAACCAAAACTGATGCATATTTATTGACCAAAATTATCGCGAGTGAGCCTTTTCAATGTTATTGAAAGGATCATTAGCCTGCTTAAAAGACCGAGGATACATGGTGATTTTTGGGCAGGCATCTGGTGCACTAGATCCTGTACCTATATCGGCACTTGCGGTAAAGTCCCTGTATTTGACCAGGCCCTCTCTCTTCCAATACACTGCGAAACGAGAGGAGCTCCTTGAAACAGCTGAAGATGTATTTGCCAACATTGCCAATGGTGTTTTACGTGTTCGGGTTAATCACAAATACCCTTTGTCTCAGGCTGCTCAAGCCCATTTGGACCTTGAAAGTCGAAAGACCACGGGCTTCATTATGCTGATACCTGATGGGGTTGAGTCGTGGCTTCATGATGTGTTTTTTCCTCATCTTGATATCACTTTAAATAAATGGAAATTTATCTGGTTGTCATGTGGAGCATATTGTTCTTGATGAATGTCATATTCAGCGCGTGTAAAGAAATTTAGTAATTATGTATCACAACATTTTGTTTTTTGGTTGTGACTGTCAACTATCAAGCTGATGGAGTTGAGGTGTAAGTTTGTGATGCGTTTTATCTTTTGTACACTGAATAATGACGTACATTGGTGGAATGGTGTTTCTAGCAATCTTGGTTGATGGTAACTTTTTCTGATTCGGAATGATGCAGTTATGTGCCTTTTTGTTGCATATCGGTTGTGTGGACCATATGGTTCATAAGTCGATAATGGTTAACTGGATACTTTTTATTTATCGTGGTTTGAGTTGTTTTTGCTTTGTGACTAGATGAAGTCCCCATCTGTGCGAGTTTCGACTTTTCCATTTTCGTATAATTTAGAGGCTATTAGTTGGCGCTTTAACGTCCTGTGTTAGATACACCATTTCTCTATAGCAAAAAAAATAATAGCAGCACAAATATGTGGAGTAAAATGATGTTGAAGGATATGGAGACATGATTAGTAACATATTATTTGAGCGCAATGTTCCCCCCAGTCTAGTGTGTCTTTCGTGTGTGCGAAAGATATTACTAGACTCATGTCCGCTTAGTTTCTGGCGGTCAGCGGCTTGGTGTGCTTTCCTCTTACGCTTCTTGGTAGGTAGCTTTGGGTGGCGTGGCCTGTTCCTAGCCATGTGATTTCTGGCTGATGTGACGCTTTGTCAGGTGTGTGAATCGTCGTGACTATTCATCTTTCCCTACTTCAACTGTTCGATGAGGGGTGTGGACACGTGTCTCAATCTTGGTGTTTTGAGTTTCCACTCTAGTGGATCTGTAATAAAAATCCCCTTATTTTCACATGTTTTTCCTTTTTTGGTTTTTTACTGAACCTGTTTCTCTCCTTTTACTTTCATTCATCTGTTTCTTCTTTCGTGTGTCAATCTTTCATTTCCCGTGCTCTTTTCGTCACAGTTCAGGTTCTTCTTCCTCTTACCTTTGTATTTTCTTTTGTTATGGTTGGAAGGTTTAATTTTATACTGGACCTCCATGTTGACGCAAAAGGGAATATTAGATCACCACAGGTGTTGTGTTTAAACATGCCGACTGAGTGCGGCGGGTTGCCTGATCGGAATGCTATATCAAAGATAGGCCAAAGGTAAAGATTCATCATCTACACCTGTTTTATTGAATTTGCCAAATTTCGTATCCCTTTGTTGAGTTTTTTACTCTGCATTCTCGAGTTGATAGATTACCTTTCTCAGTTGTCTGTTATTGGTTCGGCGAAGGTGAGTCACTTTGAGACTATGTGCCGCATCCTTAGTCGTGTTCCTACCGTGGGTACCTTCCGCCGTCTTTATGTTAACTTTATTTGCAACGTGTAGTTATCCTTTTCAAAGCGTGGGGGTGTTGACGATCCCTGCCGTTATTCGAAGAAATTTGATTCATTGAAGAACTGGAACAACCATTTTTTCTAGATTGACGCTTCGGTTTGCCCTCTATCTACTTCATGGTTTAGTGGCGTTTCTGTTGTCAAGGATCCGCTTCCGGTGGACGAAGCTATAGATCTGCCTTGTGTGGAATTGCTGAATGAGAACCGTACCGTCATTAGGAAGTACCCAGAGACCTTTCTGTGCCTTGTGGGTCTTAGTCGTTCGTTTACTCAGACCGACGTCCGTCCCACTTTGTTGCATAATAATGATGAGGGTAGGTGTTTGTCTATTTATATGTATAGGGTGGGGTTTTTGTGATCTTGTTTCATATTCTGATATGTGTTTTGTTTGTTGCAGAAATGGGTTTACTTGACTTTGTTAATTCTGCGGATCCTTTTAAGGTAAAGAGTGGTGAGCGAACTCTTGCTGAGAATGAGGTTCCGCTTATAACTGAGACTGAGGATAGGGTTATCTCTCCTTCTCCGTAAACCATAAGTCTTGTTGACTATACCATTCAAGATGAGCTGAATGTTAACGTTGGTAAGAGAAAGAAGAGAGTGGCTTTTGTTTCTGGGTCGCCGCCTGTGAAGAAGGCGCGGACTGAAGGTGTTGTTATTTCCGATTCCCGGCCTAGCACAGCAGGCAAATCTCCTACTGCTCTGCGGAGGCTTATTAAGCAGAGTGGTCAGGCCGACACTAGTTCTAGGTCTGCTGCTCTTGCTACGGAAGATGCTACTTCTTCTGTTACTCCCACTCCGGAGCGTGCTTTTGAGGGTGATAATGTAAGGACATGTCCTCCCTCTGGTCGTTTTGTTGTTTTGTCTTCTAGCTCTGCGGATACTGACATTCCCACTTCTCCCCAGGTTGTTCCGCTTGTTTCTTCAGCTCAGGCCGACGTTAATGTGCCTGTGACTAAGCCTGCGAGTGATGGCCACACTTCATCCGTTCCTGAGCTTGAGGTTGGGGCTTTGTCTGCTACACCGAGTCAGGGTTCTACTGCTGACGACTTCTATAAGTCTCAGACTATTAACTCCGCTACCGCTCTGAATGTCTATGTTCCCAATTGGAATATTACTAACAATGCTCGGATAGATAATCTTGTCACTTATCAGAATCTTCTTGATCATGTCACTCCTCCTGGTTACTGGGTCGCTCTTCGTAACCAGCATGACGCCGGATTTCTTGACAGCTTTAATATTAACTCGACTCAGCACGTTTGTATGGTTTCTGAATTGCGTTTGTGCTATGAACATGAGATCATGACAAGAGAGAAGCATGAGAAGAAGTTTACCGATAGTGTTGCGGTGGTTCAACAGAGGGATGCGAAGGTTGTTGATTTAAAGGCTCAGTTGGAGAAGTCTAAGGCTGAGGCTGCAGAAGTGATAGAACTTCGCAAGTGTGTGTCTGATTCAGAAGCCATGGTTGCCGTGAAGGTTCATAAGGTTGCTACTTTGAATACACAGAATGCTGGTTTTTTAGAGAAAGTTTCTGCTCTGGAGTTGGTTCGTGGAGAGTTGGATGGTAAAGTAGCTTAGTTGACAGCGGATTGTGATGGCTTGAGGGGTCAAGTTATGGGTGAGGGCAAGATGCGGGAGGAGTTCGTGTCTCAACAAGACGCGACGGAGCGACATTTTTTAGAGCAGACTGCAGAGTTGGATGCCCGTATTGCAGACGTGAGACGTGATATGGACAATGACCTTTATCTCCACATGCTAACCGCCATAGCTGGGCGGCGTAAGTGGTTGGGCATGGTTTCCGTCTTGCTGTACACAAGTGTGCTTGTTTCGTTGAATGTCGTTCTGCCTTTGGTAAGGTTATATCGATGGCTATTAACAAAGGTATTCAACAGGGCTTGGAGGCCGGGGTCGTGCATGGTAAAGCTGGTAGATCTTTGACTCAAATTGAGGCTTACGATCTGGAGATTGAGGGAAAGTATGTTGCCGCGGTTTCTGAATTTGAGAGTGTGTCCTTTTCTTTGTTGGATGAGTTAGAGGGCCTTAAGGATTATCTGCTTGCATTAATTATGTCTGCTCTAACTTTAAAAGATGACCATGGTAACACGGACGCTACTCCTGAGTTTCACCAGTTTCAACCCTCTCTTGATCAGGTTACCGTGCCTATTTATTCTGAGTCTGGCTCCATAAATCGTGAGATGTTGTTATCAAATGCCATTCCTGCTATCCGTAAGTCTGCTGAGAGGAGGGGGTTATGCTCGCCTCCCAGTTTTACTCTAGGTAGGGCTTCTAGCTCCGCTCCCCCTCATGACTCGTCTCTTGGTGTCGCGGATTACCAGGTTTCCACCTTGGTTTTATTGAGTGATGGAGGATCCACTAATCATCCACCTTTCATCCAACCGCACGATGATCTGTTTGACATATCTGTTTTGGATAAGTCCGGTGACATTTAGCGTATTCGACTTGATGTTTTTAGCTTGTGATATTTGGGCCCATTTTCACTATGGTGCTTCGTATCACAAACTGTCTTGTAAAGCTTTCTTTTTAACAAGTCTTTTTGACGTGATCTGTGTGCGGCTGTTTGTGGCCGCACACTAACTTTGTAGGTAACAAGGTCCCCCCATTAGTGTTCCAGCCGCTCGTACTTTAATTTTACTTAGTTTCGTTATTTTGTGTATGCGGCCGCATGTGGCTGTACTTGGTGTAACAATGTAACAAATGCTAATGAAATTGCTATCTTTTATAATAGTCTTTGTTAAACACTATTTGGCTGTTATACTGGGCTTGCAATCCGCTTACGTTTATTGAGTTGATTTTTAGGTTACTCATCCTTATTTGTTTTTGGAACAAACAGAGTTAATTATGAGGTCGTACTCATTCCCGTGACCTATATGGTCGTGTGCTTGTATGCGCATCTTACCGTATGCATGAAATATAACAAGTTTTTTGGAAAATTTGTAAAGGTAGCTAAGCTCCACATGATATTTAATAATTTTGAAATAAAAGTCATTACATAAGATTAAGTAAAAACTACCCAAATCGCTAGTGTGGTTTTACATAGGTGGGGATGCTTACATGATGGAAATTTAAAGATACATTGTTTTCAACTCTTTGACATTCCTTGTGCGCGTGAGAGTTTGGTTTCATTCATGGTTTCTAAGCATTGTACGTCCCTCTCCTAAGTGCATTCCACTACTTCGTATGACCCTTCCCATTTTGGACCCAACTTTCCACTTTCTTTGGCCTGGCTTGCTTCATTGCTGCGGTAGACGAAGTCTCCTGGACGGAAGGTTGTGCTGTGGACTTTGGCATTGTAATACTTTTCCATCTTGGCTTTGCTTTTTGCCTCACGGATCACTGCTTTCTCTCTTCTTTCCTCTAATATGTCTAAGTTCAGGAGCAGTCCTTCATCGTTTTTAGCTTGATTTACTTTCGCACATCTTAGTGAAGGCATCCCTATCTCGACCGGTATCACGGCTTCCGTGCCGTAGGTGAGGGAGAATGGGGTGTTCCCGTTGCTTGTTTTAATCATTGTGCGGTGTGCCCACGACACGTACAGGACCTCTTCGACCCAATTTTTTTTGTCTTCGCCCAACCTAGCTTTTATTCCTTCTCCTAGACTGTAGTTCCCCTTTTCCACCTGGCCGTTAGTCTGTGGATGTTTTGACGGACGCGAACCTTTGCTTGATGTTGAGCTTTTCGCACCAGTCTTTGAATGGGTTGTCCCTGAACTGCTTTCCGTTGTCGGATATGATTTCTCCTGGCAGCCCGAATCTGCACACGATGTTGTCCCATATGAATTTCTTGACTTGGTTTCCCGTTATCGTTGCAACTGGTTTTGCCTCGATCCACTTTGTAAAGTAATCAATAGCCACGATCAGGAACCTTACCTTTTCTTGTGCTTCCGGGAATGGGCTTAAAATGTCAATTCTCTACTTGTAGAATGGCCACAGGGATTGACAGTCATTACATTTTCTGATGATGTTCCGTGCATCCTTGTGTATTGTCGGCCAGTAATATCCAGACCTGATTGCTTTTACCACTACAGACCTTGGGCTGGAGTGCATGCTGTACGATCCCTCATGGATTTCCTTGACCACGTATTCCGCCTGGATAGGACCGACACGCTGCAACCACGGTTCTAGGAACGACTTTTTGTATAAGACGCCGTTGATCATGGTGTATTGTCTTGCTTTGATCTTGATTGCCCGTGCCTTCTTTGTTTCTGCCGGTAGGGTACCTTTCGCGAGGTATTCAATTAATGCTACCCTTTTTTTCCACAACAACAAGGATTTCTCGTTCTTCTATCGATTTCCATTTCAATATTTCTACTAAGACTTGTTTGGTAAGGTCGGCGAAGCTTGTAGACGCAATTTTACTTAGCGCGTCTGCTTTTTTATTTTCGCTTCGCGACAACTGTTCAATTGAGAACATCTTAAAGTTGTCAGTTAGTGCCTTAGCTTTTTCTAGGTATTGGATCATGCTATGTTCTTTGGCTTCGTACGACCCGTTGATTTGAATCGCCACGAGGCAGGAGTCCACTTTGGCTACCAAGTTTTTTACACCCATTTTTTCCGCGATCCACAGGCCGGCTATTAGGGCTTTGTATTCCGCCTCGTTATTGGACGCGTCAAATTCAAACCTTAGTGCATAAGTAAATTCCTCGCCTTATGGGCTTGTGAGGATAAGTTCGGCTCCTGACCCTTCTAGGCATGATGACCCGTCCGTGAATAGAGTCCACAGTTCTAGGGTTACCTCTTCAGCTGGTGCTTCTATTGGTGGGCCTTCCTCGTCTGGTCTTTTGGCGATAAAGTCAGCTAAGATTTGGTCGCGGATCGACGTCCTTGGCCTGTAGGTGATGTCAAATGCTTCTAGCTCAAATTTCCATTTTAACATTCTCCTAGTGTGTTCAGACCGTGATAGGATTTGTTTGATAGGTTGGTCCGTAATCACTACTACCAGATATGCCTGGAAGTACCACCTTAGTCTTCTTGTGGCATGTACTAGTGCTAAGACCACTTTTTCCATTGAATTATAATTGATTTCTGGGGTTTGCAAGGCGCGACTGACAAAGTAAACCGGTATTTGCTGCGAGTCTCTTTCCGCTAGTAAGACCGCACTTATCACTTCTCTGGCCGCACAGAGGTACATTATCAGCTCTTCTTTGGGTCTCGACACGGTTACCATTGGTAGTTCCACTATACATTGCTTCATGTCTTGGAACGCCCTTTCCGCTTCCGGTGTCCATTGGAAATCACTCTTTTTATACACCTTTTTAGGGTCTTGAAGAAGGGGAGTGATTTTTCTGCGGGCTTGGATAAGAATCTATTTAAGCTTACTAGTTTTCTATTGAGGCTTTGCGCTTCTTTCAACGTCTGGTGGATTGTAACTTCATCACCGCTTTTGCTTTCTCTAGACAGGCCTTGATTCCTTTCATGATGACCACGCGGCCCAAGAATGCTCCCTCTTCCGCACCGAATGTGCATTTTTAAGATTGAGTTTCATGTTTATTCTTCTCAGGTTATGGAACGTTTCTTTGATGTCCCTGAGTATTTCATGCTCTGTGTGGCTTTTTATCACCAAGTCGTCTACATACACCTCAAGGTTCTGGCTGATATGTTTTTTAAATGCTTTATCCATAAGCCGTTGGTATGTCACTACAACATTCTTGAGACCGAACGGCATCTTTGTATAGCAGAACACTCCTTTGTTAGTGTGGAAAACCGTCTTTTCCTCGTCCTCCTCCGCCATCTGTATTTGGTGGTATCCTTTGTAGGCGTCTAGGAAACACTTGAAAGGGTATCCGCAGAAGGATTCGACTTTCCAATCGAATTCTGAGAGGGGATAACAATCTTTTGGACATGACTTGTTTAAATTCGTAAAGTCCACACACATCCTCCAGCTGCCATCGTGCTTCTTTACAATGACTGAGTTTGAGAACCAATCGTGGTAGTGCACTTCCCTTATGATTTCAGCTTCCACAAGTTTGGCGACTTCCTCTTAGATTGCCTTGTTCCTGTCCGGTGCCTGCCCCCTTCTTTTTTGCCTTATGGGCTGGCATCCTTCGCGGATATTCAGGCGGTGTTCTGCTATGGACCTTAAAACGCCTGTCATGTCTACCGGTTTCTAGGTAAATATGTCCAAGTTGTCTTTAAGCAGATTGCAGAGTTCCATTCTTCCTTTTTCTGATAGGCTTTCGCCTATCGTGACAGTTTGTTTCGGATACTATGGGTGGATTGCTACTTAATTCCTCCTGTGGCCGTTGGTTGTTGGGGTGGAGGTCTACTCGGTGCTCCTGCTACCATTCTACACTCCGCTGGTATTATGGTATTACTGCGGATCGTTACTATTCCTCCCTCCACCAGAAATTTAAGCATTCCGTGAGCTGTGGACGGAACTGCTTGGATTTTTTTGAGACCCGGGCGGCCGATGATACCGTTGTATGGTGACAGAGATTTGACAACCATGAAGTTCATCGTGGTGCTTGTGGAATGTTCCCCATCTCCTAAGGACACCATCAGTGATATGTGTCCCAACGGCCAGGATATCTCACCGCTAAACCCTAAAAGAGGGGTTGCGGCTGGAATCACCTGGTTTTTTATTTTTGGGCGAAGTTTGTTGAAACAATGCTCGTATAGCACTTCTGAGGCTGATCCTCCATCTATGTACATGCGGTGGATAAAATGGCCCTCTACTTCCGCCTCAATCACAATTGAGTTTTCTTGTCCGCCGCTGCTCTCGAGGGGCGAGAAAGAGATTTCTCGGCGCGCGAAGAAGCTTTGGGTGGTCTTTTGCCTTGTCATTCATTGCCAATGTTGAACCATGAAGATCGCCGTAGCTTTCTCTTTGTTGGGGGTTTCCCCCTTCTTGGTGGCCTTCGCGTGTTCTCCTCGCTTACCTCCTTGCTTTATTTCTTTAACCAAGTGCGACAGCTGTCCCGACCTGATCGCCTCCTCTATCTGCCTCCTCAGATGGATGCATTCGTCTGTACTGTGACCTTTATCATCGTGAAATTCGCAGAACTTGTTCTTGTTCTGATTCTCTACGGGTCCGGTCATAGGTGGCAGTGCTTTGAATTTTACTGTCTCCATTGCCAGGATTTCCTTTGGGGTTTTTGTAAGAGGTGTGAACCGGTCTTGCCGCCTGCCCGCTTTGTGCTGGCTTTTGAAATCCGACCGCTTGTCAAAGCTTGGTTTGTGGTTTGTTTCGTGGTGTCTCCATGTTGGTTGGACTTTCTTCCTTGACTGATTGGCTGCTGCCACCTCCCCCCTTAGAAAGGTTGTTGTTACGTTCATCATTTCGTCTACAGATTTATGGATGTTGTTGATAAGTGTAAAATACACATATCTGTTTATACCAAAATTAACCCTAAATGACCCAAAAACACACTTAAAATGGCAAAGATATACTTATTTTTGTGTTTTGTGTGTGCAGGTACGGATAAGACAAAAATCATAAGAAAACCGTAAAAAACAAACAAACACGGACACGGGAAACGGAAGAGCACAAAAGAAGCCAATGATTCAAAGCCAAAGACAAGAAAAGTCAACTCTCAGTCAACTATGATCAACCTTCAGTCAAAATTGGTCAAACCCTGGTCAACAAAAGTCAACCACAAAAAAAAGCAAAAACCCAAAATATTCCAAATCAGTCCCTCATGTTTCAAAAAGTTTCACAAATAGTCCCTAAGGCCTAATGGGCCCTTAATTACCCTTTAAACCCTACCCGGATCATAAGCCCAATAACAAAAGCCCATTACTAAGCCCATTCTCCTTTTATTAAATCACAGGGGCCATTCCTGCCAAAAATGAAAGTCATTTTATACTTGAACTTGAGATTAATAAAGAGAGGGACTAGTCTTGCAATTACCTCAAACTCATATCACCCTTTTCAGTTAAAAAAAGAGAGCGGGAAAAACAGTTTTCACTGTTCACCCGTATCTCTCATTTAACTCCAAGGTCAAAACAATAGGGCAAATGCAAATTAAGGGTTTAATTGGTCAATTTAAGGGCTCTACAATAAGATGGCAAGGACAAATTGGTAATCTCAAGAGCTCTCATTGGTCAAGCCAAGTAATTATGCCACGTGGATGAGTGAAAGCACAAGAGGAGGTTGATTTTTACACTAGAAACGCTCACATAACTAGCACAAGGACGTCACATCAAAGGAATGACAGCTTGGCAATCCGTGTGATTCCAAGATGATCCAATGGCCAAAATTATCTCTACAATGATTGAGAGGATCTAAGGGTGAAGGTGCAGAGGAGCGTCCAACAGAATGGGAAGGCTAGAAGCTTCTCATTTGAGCTATAAATAGAGGCCTCAGCTCACACACACAATATCTTTTCTTCCTGTATTTTTTTAAAGTATAAAGGGTAGCTTAGTAGATTTTAGCTTAAATTTAGCTTATTGCAATTTCCTTTTAAAATTCAGTTGTAATTTTCTTTTAAATCATGTAATCAAGTTTTATTTTAATGACATCTAGTTTTACTCTTAAATACTTTGTCATAAGCTCTTTTAAATTTCACTCATAAGCTCTTATTTCTTCTCAAATGTTAAGCTATTGTTCTAATAAGCTCATATAAGCTCTTACTAGTCTATAAGCTAGTAATTGAGCTAAATCAGACCTTAATCTACTTAAGTCTTATAAACTAGTTTAAAACCTTAACTATTTTGGACCTAAAAGCTTTGGAAGGGGATTCAATCATGGAAGGAATCCCTAGGACTTTACTGGCTTATCTTAGGATAAGCCAGAGCTGTTGATAAGCTCATTTGAGCCCATGCTTATGTTTAACTGAATCCAATTGTAAGTTTTCTTTTAAGTTCCCTTTGTCATTTAATTTTTAGCTTAAAACTGCCTATTTGCTTATTAGTAGTTTAAACTGCTTATCTAGTTGCTTAATTAGGCTTATTTGTGATTCATGTTGCTTATTAATCATGATTTACTATCTGTTTTTAGCTAGTCTAGTTTAGAGCTTAGTTTTTTATTGTTTGCCTTTAAAAATCTCAAAAAAAAAATTGATAGCATAAGAGTAGATCTTAGAATTTGGCTTATTAGGTTATGAATTCATGTTTATTAAGCTTGTTAAAAACTAATCAATATCTGATATAAAGGTTTAGTTAAGTAGATTTCAATTACTAAGCTAAATGGAATCTGTCAAGGATTTTAAGGGGTGTTTGGATTAGTGCTAATTGACTTTCAAAAGTCAAAGGAATTTGGTGATTTTTCTTTGGTTAGCTTGATTAGCTTATTTGATTAGGATATGAGTTGGTTTGAACTGTCAGTTTAAGTTCATAATCATTTTTAGACTTATTTTTCTTGTTTTTGCACCAGGGGATTTTTGCCCTTGTTTTTGCTTGTGAAAATTTGAAACAAGCCATCAAAGGCTTTGTTTGTGTTTGAATTGTGTTCAAACACACTCACTTTGAGTGTGTTATGCAGGTATAACCACTAAGGTAACCTGCATATTAGTTTTGCCTTTTTGTCAAATTGTATCAGCAGTACTAACATCAGTTAGTACTGCTGTCTTTTTAATCTTTCATTTAGGCTAGTAATTTTAGGATCTAGGGTTTTAAAATCAGTAGGTTAATAGTATTCACATAGCTTAATATAGATTAAAGCTTATTTTTCATTTTCTAGATTATTATCTTAGGTAAATCAGTTTTAAAAGTTCATCAAAAATCCTCAAAAAGCCAAAAAAACAGTAGTATCTAGTGGTTAGCTTCTTAATTCGAATTTCTAGCTTATAATACTTGTTTTATGATTTGGATTATTAGCTTATAGATAGGTAATTAAGTTTTTAAAAGCTTAGCCTCTGAAATAGCTTATTGTGCTTTTTAGCTTAATGTCTTTTTGAGATTTTTGAGTTTTATTCCTGAGTTTGCTGTTTTTAATCCTAGATTTAGAAGTCTTGTAGTGATTTTAGCTTGAGTAGCTTGTTAGATTAAGCTTCTGCATCTCATAGGGATTCTAGAACAGTTTTTACTTTTGATTTTGAGCTTATGTTGAAGCTTGTGCAAGTGGTTAAGTGGAAATTAGCAAAAGTGAGCTCAAAAGCTCACTTTCTGTTGACAGTTTCTTTCAAAAGCTTTTAAGAGCTTATTTTTGGTTTAGAGCTTATGTTTCCTTCATTAAAGTTGCTCACATTAGCTTGTTTTACAACTTTTGTTCTTTGAGTTTTGAAAAATACAAAAAATACAAAAAAAAGGTGTTAATGGGACTTGAACCCGTGACCTCTTGCACACAAACACACACACTTACCACTATGCTTCATTAGCTCATCCGATAGCATCTCTCTCCATTTAATTCTTATACTAATTTTTCTTTTAGCTTTTTATTAAAAGCCGTAGCTTTAAATTGCTTATTAGGAGCTTATTAATTTAGCTGGTAGTGTAAACTTATTTTTCCTTTGAACTTTGTTGCATTTAGGATTTTTCTTGAATTTTTCACATTTTTCTATATTGTAGATTATTTTTAATCATTTTTCTAAGGTTTTAATTTTTGAAAAATCATAAAAACTAGAAAAAAGTTTCAGAAAAATACAAAAAAAATATTTTTTAGTATTAGAATAAATACTTTTAGGTTTAGAAATTTAGTTTGCAATCTTTAGGAGTTAATTTTAGTGTATTTGCTTATTTGTCGCGTTTTATTTACTCCCGTTAATTAGTTGAAGTGTTTAATTTCTTTTAATTGTTCATTTTAATTGATGCTTTCATTTAGTAGTTATAGATACTCAAAAATATCTTTTCTCTCATTCAAATCATAATCCAAGCTAAAGCAAGGTTTCAATTTCACAAGTCGTTGGGGAAACGACCCGGATGATCATTCTTCCCGGTTAAATATACGTATTATATATTATATATATCTTTTAGAGTGAGCTTTTTTTAAGGGAGACTTTAGGAAAGTTCTTAACTGCTCTTTTGGAATATTGTTATATATTTTATAGTATATAAAAACTCCAATCAGTTTCATACGAGAGCAAGTCGAGAACGGCGTGGTTGAACTTTACTTTGTGACAACGGATTATCAGCTTGCGGACATGTTCACTAAGGCATTGCTAAGAGAGCGGTTTGAATTTCTTCTCCCGCGTCTTGGAATGAAAAGTATGTCCCCGGAAACCCTCAAACGTCTTCAAGACGGGGATGATGAGTAAAGGATGGTCTTCGTGTATCCTATGTATATATTTTAACAACAAAAAGAAAAATACAAAAATATAAAACCTACAAAAACCATAAAAATTAGAAAAATAGAAAATACCAAAAATATTTTCAAGACATGTCTTTTGAAAACCGATAACATTTACAGACCTAGAAATGTCATTCAATAAGGACACGAGTCTTTAAATGAAGTTTGAGTAGAAGTTCAAACTGTTTTAAAACATGTCTTAATGGATTGCAGTTATTTCAGTCTGCAACTCGCTTTTCATTCTGAGGAAAACATGTTGCCAAAAAGACAACTATTCCTATCAACGGGTGATTCATTTCTCCCGGGCATAGATTACTTGATATCCATGCATCAAGGAATAATGTACGTTTCAGTGTGTTATTTCTTACTCAGAAGAGAAGTCTTCCTTTTTATAACCAAATAATTTTCTTCTTAATTGATTCTTCAAAATTATTTGTGTTAATCATGGTGAATATATGTTGTTGAAAATTAATCAATTCGGGGTTTTACACTAAAATTTTCAAACTCAAACAACGACTACAACTCTTTTAATAGAAAACGGGTCATTGTTTGAGGGGGAGAGTGATTTCAAGTTTATTACATCAAACGGGTTTCCAAAAACATCACATATCTAACGGATAAAGGTTTCCTTATTTGAATGGGGTTATAACTTAAGGGGGAGTTAATTACGTGTAACTCAAAGGACCAATCTTGTCTCTTGTTTGAGAATTTAGGGACTTAGATGCAATTTTCTATGTGCTTCCTAGAGTGTATAAACTATAGGGACTAAATCTGCCAATTCCCAAACTTAATTTACCCTTAGTAATAAGTAAATCAAGAAATAAAAGAAGTTAGAAAACCCAAGGATCGAATCTGCCAAATCTAAAAATATGGGATATAAATAGGCGGCGATTTGATAAAACTAGTCAAACTTCTCATAATCGGTCAAACATAAAAACACACACTCACACTCTCGCTAACCGCCACAATGAATCGCCACCACCCTTTCCTTGATTTCCCGCATTTTTCGTACTAAGGTATCATTCAAATATTGTTCAATACCCTTAGATCTATCTGTAACTTAATGGAATCAAACTAAAACACACTAAAACGAGTAGATCCTCTAGAAATGTGCTCTAGGGTTTTTGAAATCTTTAAATGTGTTTGGAAATACTAATTGATTGGTGGGATAGGTGCTGTTAGGGTTAGTTAACACTAATCTATGTCTGATTAGGAATAGATCAAACATATGTGTAGTCCTTGTGTGATTTAGCATTCGTTTTAGATCAAAATCTAGTAGTGTGCTTTTATTGCTGGGATTTACTCTTTTGGTTGAGATGATGATAGTTTGATGTTTATTTGAGATCCTCTTTCAATATATTGCTTGAATTGATGATTTTCGCATGAGGTTTGACTTTCAAAAGTCAAACAGTGGTTTGAAGTTGTTGTAATCAGTGTGTATGCTGTTGTATGTTAGTATAAAGTCGTTTTAGAGTACCAAAGCAAGTATGCATGCCTCCCTTATGTCTTAAATGATTTTCGTGGCTTAAAATGGCAGTGTATGGCTTGATTATGATGTAATGAGAATGATTAGGTTGCTTAAAATTACGCGCTAGTAGGTTAAAGGGTGCTAGGATGCCTTGAATTGTGTTTGATATTGCCAAAATGAATGAAAATTGAGCTTAAGTGTAATGTTCTTCATGGCGGTTTGCCATGATCTTGATGGCGGTTTGCCATTTCTAGATAGCGGTTTACTGAATTTTCTAGATAGTGGTTTGCTAGTTCATCTTGATAGCGGTTTGATTGAAGATGACTGATAGCGGTTTGCCATGAATGATCTAGATAGCGGTTTGCAATATTTGCCTGATAGCGGTTTGATTTTATTAATTATTTTTATATGTGCAGGTGAACCGCTACGAGATAGCGGTTTGATGAAGATTATTTTTATTATTAAATAATCCAAACCGCTATTTCAATTTTTTCTAAAATGGCAGCGGTTTGATTATATTTGATTTAAATATTCATAGCGGTTTGGTCGTAGCAGTTTGACTAAAATATTAATTTTAGTCATGGCGGTTTGGTGCTTTGTCACACGGCGATTCACCCAAACCACTACGTGGCGGTTTGGTATCCTGTCTTATGGCGGTTTACCTAAACCACCACGTGGCGGTTTGATAAACTGTTGAGTGGCAATTTGGGCCAAACTCGTATTCTTTGGCCCAATAATCCCAATATCCACTCATGGCCCAATCCAAAGGCCCAATTACATTGATAACTCCCATTCGGGCTTTGTCAACTTGTGATTGCGCTTGTCGGATATTCTCTGCACTATTGTCCTTGGATGTCTTGATTATTTAATCCGTGTCTCAATGTGTAGTAATTCATCAAACCTGATTTAATAATAACTTAATCAAACATGGCATGACAAGTAAAACTCAAGGCTAATGTTGTGTTCTAACATCAATTATCTGCTATTGTGTATATCTATATTGATATTCGTATGCAGATAAGATGACATAATAGAATTTACCTGCTCCTACTAGATCAGATGAGCAATTGGTCCCCGTAAAGGCACGCTTACCTTATGGGAAAAACAATCTTCTCTTGGATCTACAAAAGCTGCAAAAGAATATAATCTTCCGCATATCTGTTGACTTTATCCAGAACATGAGCTTCTTCAAAGCCTTCGCTGCATCAGCAAATGTTCCTTCTATCTACCTACAACAGTTCTGGAACACTCTGACACAGGAAGCAAAGACTAGGTTGTACACGTTCCAACTGGACGAGCAGTGGTTTACTCTTAATTCTGATCTTCTTCATGATGCCTTGGAGATTACCCCTGTGGACCTAACCAATCTATTTATGTCACCTCCAGCGGGTGAAAAGGTTCTGGATTTCATGAACAAGCTGGGTTATCCTGAAGAAATTCACTTTGTTTCGCACGTGCATGTGAATCACTTATATCAGCCTTAGAGAGCAATTCTATCTCTGATCAACCAATGCTTAACTGGCAAGACTTCTAGGAATGACAAACCTAGATATCCTGACCTTCAAATGTTGTGGGGAATTGTATCTAGAACCAATGTTGACTAAGTTAAACTTCTGTGGGAAGAATTTATTCAAGGGATCCAAGTCTTCTTTGCTCATCGGGATAGTAATAAAGATCCCTCTAAGAAGCCAACTCCTCATGTCATCCCTTACTGTCGATTCACAAAACTAATAATCTACTACTTGGGAAGCAAATATAACATCCACAAGAGACCTGAGTCGCCTAGGCATGTTATGGGTGATGACTTTCTACTGGGCAATCTTAAATTCGTCCCAAAAGGTGAAAAGGATGAAGTTTTTGGAACGCCTATTACAAAGGAGTTGATCATAAAAATCTATTTAAAAGTCTAAGTACTATAAGCAATATGTAGAAATGGCTGCTCGCAAAGTCCAAGCGAAAGTAGGTGGTAAGAAAAAGACAGCTCTAAAAGCTGACAAGCCTGTGAAACCTGCACCAGCTAAACAACCCTAGCCGAAGCCTGTTAAAGAAAAGTCAACCAAGCATACTCCCCTACAAAAGGCTGGTAAGGGTAAAGTGAAGAAAGTTCAAAACGTGAAGAGTGGCTTCTAACTTGTTGATGAAGAAGAACAGGTTGAACATGAACCTGAACCTGAACCTCAAGGTAAAGGTAAAGAATATGACATCGAGCGGGCTATTCAGATGAGTCTAGAATCTTTTCAGGCAACTAGTCAAGCACCTGTTGGCGGTGTGGCTATTTGTGAACCTGTAGCAGAGGCCACCTGACAACTCCCTATGGTTGAAGGCAAAGGAAAAGCCATTGCAACTGATGAACTAGCTGCACAATCACTGTTAGATCTGCACAAGCCAAAGAAGACAAGTACCACGGACCAGTACATCTTTCAGAGGCGGATCCCAGTGACAGAGGAAGCATCTACTGGGCCCTCTGCACAACCTGAGGATGATACATCCGCGAACATAGTCCGTGATACTCCGTCTCCCACAGATGCAGAAACAGGTGCCAAAACTGATAAAACGAACAGTGAAGGAGATACCGAGATCCTGAATATTGGTGAAGAACAAGGAGAGGACGTGACTAACCAGGTGAATCTAGAGGATGAGACTGTTGAAATTGATGAAGGCCAGGCTGGATCAGACCCTCGTAAGACACCTGAGTCTCGACCACCACCGGAGCGTGTTCTTATGGAAGAAGACCAGGCTGGACCAGACCCTGGACAAAGGCATGTGGCTCTTGCTAGACCAGACCCTGAGCCCATGCACGATGACTTCGTTGCCACTATATATCTTCAAGTACATGAAAGTTTGAAGCATCCAGATGAGGAACATGCCCAAGTGGAAAACCCACTAAGCTCCACTGGAACTCTTTCATCCATGAAGAATCTAGATCCATTCACCTTCGATGATCAGTTCTTCAATGACAAACCAACTGAAAAGGGACCAGATAAAGCTAATATTGAAACTGAAGTCGAATCCATGGTCACAGTTCTGATTCATCAAGCGTCCTCCTTTGTTCCTCCACTATCCACACCTGTTATTGATCTCACACCTCCAAAACCTGTATCTCATACCATTCAAACTCCAATCTTTACAACTACAACAATGACTACAACAACAACCCTCCCACTTCCACCACTTCTACAACAACAAAGCTCTTCAGATCTCGATCTAGCATCTCGCATCTCGACACTGGAACAAGTATGTGCAAACTTTAAGAAGAGACACAAGCTTCAGGACAATATTGTTCAAGGATTGTCATTTAGGGTCTTCACATTGGAGCTTCGGGATCTGCCTCATATGATCGATGAGACTGTCCTTGAAGCTGTAAAAGAGGCTGTACACGTAGCTCTACAAGCTCCCATTCGAAATCGCTTCAGAGAACTACCCAAGGCTGATATGAAAGAAATTCTTCACCAACGAATGTTTAAGAGTGGTACCTACAAGTCACTTCCTAAACATGTGGCTCTTTATGAAGCTCTTGAGGCATCTATGGAACGTGCAAATAGGGACGAGTTTCTCGTTAAAAAGGACAAGTCTCAAAAGAGACACCGTGACGATCAAGACCCTCCTCCTCCTCCTCCAGATTCAGATCTAAGCAAGAAGAAAAGACATGATTCTGGTACTTCAGGCTTTAAACAGCCTCCAGCTCCTCAGTATTCAGTCTGGAAAACTTCTGACACTAGAGAAGCTCCTTCCATCTCCTCCATGCAAAGTATGCTAAATAGAAAGTCGTACTGCCAGTCAAAGATCGAAGTACTGCCGTGGATATAGGAACTATAAAGTTTAAACGGTTGTTTTAGCATTTATCTTGTAACAGTTATTAGTGATAAGTATCAATTAGTGTTTATGATATACAAGGACTGTACATCTACTAGAGGTTATCCTTATGTTTATAAAAGGATCTCTAGGAAGATATTAGAATATAGAACAAACATAGAAAAACACGAAGTTAAGAATTGTTAGTATTGTATTAGGGATCTGCAAGTTAGGCAGATTCAAAAGGTTTATAAAAGAAATCGTTTGAGAAACTATTGTGTGTTCTTCTTAAGTACTGCCAACTAGATTCCGCATAGTTGACAGTATATCAGTGTTTCATTAAGGAATATCGATCCTACAAGTGGTATCAGAGCTTGTGAAGAGACTCTGATCTAGAAGAACTTTTATTCAATCGAAATCTTTCTAAACTCTCAAAAGATGTCTGAAACAGAACCTATCCCTCCCACCTCGTCCGTTACTGCACTTAGAATCCCTATAATCAAGAAAGGTGAATATGACCTATGGTCCATGAAGATGCGACAGTACATTGCTATCACTGATCACATACTATGGGACATAATCACCAATGGAAACCAAACCACAACTGACCCTGCATCTCCCTCAGTGTCTGCTCCAAAGACTTCACTTGCTGCAAACGCAAGAAGAAACAATGAGAAAGCCCTTAATATACTGCTTTCTGCCATACCTGATAGACATCTTCTCAGTTTTCATGATGCTGTAGATGCAAGATCTCTATGGAAAGCCATAAAAGCAAGATTTGGAGGAAACGAAGCATCAAAGAAGATGCAAAAGAATCTGTTGAAACAACAATTTGAGACATTTACTATTGGATCTAGGGAAGAACTAGATTCAGCATACGAAAGGTTTCAGCATATCCTTAGCATGCTTGAATTACATGATGCTACAGTGTCCATTGAAGATGCAAACTTGAAGTTTCTAAGAAGCCTACCATCTGTGTGGCATGTAGTGGCTACCATGATTCGGGGACAACCTGGATTAGACGAGTTAGACTTTGATGATCTCTACAACAACTTAAAGGTGTATGAGCATGAATTGAAGGGTGTCTCAAATTCAAACCCTCAAAACATTGCTTTTCTGTCCACAGAAGTCAAGGGCAGTACTTTGAAACAAAGTACTGCTGAACCAACAAATATCCCAAAAGGATATACACAAGCTGCCTCAAGCAAGGTGCCCACTGCTCCTAACTATGCTTCTCACTCAGATGAAATCATATGTTCCTTCTTTTCTCAACAAGCATCCATGCCTACAACTCATGATGATGAAGACCTGCTGCAAATTGATGAAGATGCTATGGAAGAAATTGACATTCGATGGCAAGTGGCTATGATAACTGCAAGGATAAGGAAGTTTATGAGGAAGACAGGAAGATCCATTGACCTCAAGCCAAAGAATGGGATTACCTTTGATAAGTCAAAAATTGAATGCTTTAACTGTCAAAAGTTAGGTCATTTTGCTAGAGAGTGTAGATTTGCTAAATATCAAGAAAACAGAGCAAATGGTCGTCAGGAAAAGAAGATTGTGGCTATTGAAGATTCAAACTCAAAAGCCTTGGTGGCAACAGACAACAATGAAGATATTGATTGGACCAAGGAATTTGATGCTGAACCAGTGACTTTTGCTATGATGGCACTAACTGGAGTGGATGAAGATGATTGGAGTATGGAGATTGATTCAGAACCTATGCACTTTAGACAAGATTGGACTTGGTGATTTTGACTGGAGCAACAAAGCTGATGATGCACCAGTATCTCTAGCTTTAATGGCTACAAACTCAGAGGTACCTTACTGTTCCAAATGTAGTAAATCTTATAAAAAGTTGCTTGAAAGTTATCAAACTGAAAGAGATAATTTTCAAAGAGCTAGGACTGAAATTCTAGGATATCAAATGAGCTTAGAGTCATTAGAGGTCATGCTTAAAACACATGAAAAGAATGAATATGCATGGGGTGATAAGTATGAACAAATGGAATATGACTTAAAGATAAGATTTGAAACTAGAAGAAAAACAAAAGGAATTAGATCAAGCCTTAAAAGAAAGAGATGATTTCAAAGTAAAACTTGAGAAATGGTCAAATGCTTCAGTACTTCAAAACGAAGTCCTAAACAAACAAAGATATGTGTCTGATAAGTCATGTATAGGATTTGGGATTGAGTCTAGTAATAGTATGGAAAGTGACATTTCATCTGGGGATGAAACATTGACTGATTCTACATATGAAAACTTCAAAAGAGAAAAGGGCCCCCCCCCCCCCCCCACCCCCCCCCACCCCCCCCACCACCCCCCACCCCCCAACCACCCCCCCACCCCCCCCCCCCCCCCCCCCCCCCCCCCCCCCCCCCCCCCCCCCCCCCCCACCCACCCCCCCCACCCCCCCCCCCCCCCCCCCCCCCCCCCACCCCCCCCCCCCCCCCCCCCCCCCCCCCAACCCCACCCCCACACACACCCCCCCCCCCCCCCCCCACCCCCCCCCCCCCCCCCCCCCCCCCCCCAACCACCTCCACCCCCCCCCCCCCCCCCCCCCCCCCCCCCCCCCCCCCCCCCCCCCCCCCCCCCCACCCCCCCCCACCCCCACCCCCCCCCCCCCCCCCCCCCCCCCCCCCCCCCCCCCCCCCCCCCCCCACGGAGTTTGCCTGTATCTAAGAGTACTCGCGTTACGATAACGGTTGTGCCCAAAGCAGATCACTCTAAGAGTTCTAGTTCTTTCTCAGATTCTAAACAATTTGTTTGTTCTACATGTCATAAGTATGTCTTTAATGCAAATCATGATGCTTGTATAACAAAACTCCTGAAGGAAGTAAATTCACGTGCTAAGATTCAATCCCATAAGACCAGAAACAGTAACAAACCAGTAGATCAAAAGAGTCATACTCAAAAACCTGGTAGGCAGATCTTTACAGGACATAGGTTTTCTCCTAATAAGACTTCCGCTGTGTATGAGAAAACATCTCCTAGATCTGATCTTAGGTGGAAACCCACGGGTAGAATTTTCAAATCTGTTGGTCTTAGGTGGATTCCTACAGGAAAGTTATTCGACTCTTGCACAAGCAAGGTTGACAGTGAACCCCCACATGGTTCAAATGTAGATATCCCTAATATTCATGAATGCAAACAAACTCTGGATGTAAGTGCAGGTACATCAATCAATGTTCAGAAGGAACAAAGTCTTGATTTAAGTACAGGTACCTTATGTAATGTCAACAAGGAAAATCTCAGAGTATGGCTGCTGAAAAAGCTGATATCTCAGAAACCATTGTCAAAGTGGATTCACAGATGATGATACAGAAAAATGACGTTTGATCACAACAGATCAAGCCTCGAACCTCAATGTCAAATGATGTCTGTTCATAACAGTTCAGGCCTCGATCCTTAATGTCAAACGACGTTTGAACAAAACGGTTCAAGCCTCGCACCACAATGTCAACAGAAGTTCATCAAGCAGCTGAGACAGTAACAACGTCAAATGAGCTGGATTTGCTATTCGGTCCTTTGTTCGACGAATATTTCAATGGAGAAAATCAAGTTGTTTTAAAGTCTTCCGCTGTCACTACTACTGATGCATCAAATAAACGTCAACAACAACCTGATTCAACTTCATCCACTTCAACTCTAGCTACAACTGTCACTGCTAATGGAAACTTCGATTTGTAAATATTTTTATTTAAAACTTGAAAAATGGTCAAATGCTTCAGTACTTCAAAACGAAGTCCTAAACAAACAAAGATATGTGTCTGATAAGTCATGTATAGGGTTTGGGATTGAGTCTAGTAATAGTATGGAAAGTGACATTTCATCTGGGGATGAAACTTTGACTGATTCTACGTATGAAAATTTCAAAAGAGAAAAGGCCTACAAAGCAGTACCTCCCCCTACAGGTACAATTATTCCACCTAGGGCAAATGTCTCCTTTACAGGGATAGATGAACTAGCCATTAGGAATAAAGTTGTTAATCAAGAGAAAACAAACACTAGTCAATCAGCAATTGATAGAAATAAAGTCATAATTGAAGATTGGGTTGATAGTGATGATGAAGAGACTGATGTTTCAGAGAGTCAAAAGGAAACTGTTTTTAACAAAGAGAATAGTGAAGAATCTTTTAAAAACAGGTCACCAAACAGTCAAAACAGTGTTGGTCAAGAATCTAGGACAAAGGGACTTGGGAACAAAGGGGGTAAACTATGTTTTGTATGTTACAGTCCTAATCACCTTATTAAGGATTGTAACCTACATGAAAGAACCTTCAAACACACCCAAACTCAAAAACCTAAGGGAACACAGGGTTCAAGGGAAACAAGACCAGTTTGGAATAACATCCAAAGAGTGAACCATAGTAATTTCACAAGAAACTCTAGGTACCCTCACCAAAGGAGGTCTTTTATCCCATCAGCAGTACTTACAAGGGAAGGGTTGAAAAGTACTGCAAGACCAACACTGGACCAAACAGTACATTCCAAAGAAGTACTACAATGTGACTTATCAAGGTACGCAAGATCTAGAGTACCACAGGCAGTACTTTCACGAAGTACTGATGGACATTATTATCCAAGGATGGATAATAGAAGACCTAGAATCTCAAGTTACTCACCATCATCGAGGTCTTCTACCACAAGGACTCCTCTCAGACCACATAGACCCAAGAAAATTGTGAAATCTATCTGGGTAAAGAAAGGAAGTACTATTGAATCCCAAGCAGTACTTCCACAAACTGTCAAAAAGAATGCAATGATAAATCCAAAACAAACATGGAGACCAAAAGGGAACTATCTAGATTCTGTGAATAGGGATAATGGATCTTACACACTCAAGCAATTTGAGTATGTAACTCCATTAGGGGTATCCAAGTCAGTTATGACTTGGGTCCCTAAAAGAGTCTAATGCTTTGAAATTGTTTGTACAGGGCAATCCAGAAGAAGATCTCAAGGACTATGCTATCATTGACAGTGGATGCTCTGGAAGTATGACAGGAGACAAGGACAAGCTGTCTGATTTTAAAGAGTTCAAGGGTGGTTATGTGGCTTTTGGAAATGACTCTAAAGGTGGAAGAATCTCAGGAAAAGGAACCATTAAGACATCATGCTTAGATTTTGAGAAAGTTAGCTATGTGAAAGATGCTTAAAGATTCAATCTACGAATCTTTTCTCAATCTTGACAAGAAAGCACAATGTCCTCTTCACTGACAAGGAGTGTCTTATCCTATCTCCAAAGTTTAAGTTTGTTGATGAAGACCTGGTGATACTTCGAGCTCCTAGAAAGAATGATGTCTACAGTCTGGATCTAAAGAACATTATTCCTTCTGGTGGAATAACTTGTTTGGTTGCAAAGGCAACAGAGGATGAAGCTGTCCTATGGCACAGAAGGCTGGGGCATGTCAACTTCAAAAATATCAACAAGTTGGTCAAAGGCAATCTGGTAGGTGTTTACTTCAAAACATTCAGCTTGATCACGCATGTTTGGCATGTAGAAAGGGTAACAGCACAGGCATCTTGCAAGACATTGAAGAAAGAACTGTTCAGAGACCTCTTGAATTGCTCCATATGGATATGTTTGGAACCTGTTTCAGTGAGAGTGTAAAAGGAAGAATACTGCTTTGTGGTCACTGTGACTGTAGCAAATTCAGATGGGATTTTTCTGCCTACAAGGATGAAACATATGATATGCTTCATGATCTGATTGTGGGTTTAGAAAACAGGCTAAGACATAAAGTAAAGACCATCAGGTGTGACCATGGAACAGAGTTCAAGAATCAACTTATGAATGAGTTTTGTACCAAAAAGGAATCAAGAGAGAATATAGCATATGCAAGACTCTCACAAAATGGTTGCAGAAAGATAGAATAGGACTCCTCATTGAAGCTGCTAGAACTATATAGCAGACTCCCTCTACTATCAATTTTTGGGTTGAAGTAGTCAGACAGCTTGCTAGTGCTTAATAGAGTTTTGTGACTAAACGCCCTCAAATGAAGACTCCTTATGAAATCTTGATGGGAAGATCTCCTAACATTAGTTTCATGAGACCTTTTGGATGTTCTCTGACTATACCTAATACTCTAGATCATTTGGGTAAGTTTGATGGCAAGTCAGAAGAAGGATATCTGTTGGGATACTCTACTAACAGCAAAGGTTTTAGAGTCTATAACAGGGTCACAAGAAAGGTTCAAGATTGTCTTCATGTAAACTTTCTTGAGAATCAGGAGAATCAAAAGGGAAAAGGTCCTGATTGGATGTTTGATCTTGACCTTTTAACTCCATCCATGAATTACATCCCTGTAAGGAAAGAAAACTATGCTGATTCAAAAGAACAAGGAATAGCTTGTGATGATGCTGAAGATTTAGATGACCAGCAATTCATTGTTCATACCACTCAGCCTATGCCTCCAGAGGAACGTACTGCTGCAAAAGAAGTTAAATTGTCCTCTGAAGATCAAGCTTTACATGATGAGCTTGTAAGTTTGATGCATCAAGAATCTCTTGCCAAAGCTCATAATGATGATCAAAGGATTGCTTTTGAAGAGGAAAAGAGGAGAATATCTATTGCAAAGGGAAAAGAACATGTTGACAGTACTTTCACTCTAAGTACTGCTAATACACCTCCTCAAAGTACTGGCAATACACCTACAGATTCTGATGATGATACTCCAACAGATGGTGTTTTCTCTACAAACTCTTTTGATGCTGAGGAAGGCGGAGTAGCTGACTACAACAACTTGGATCCTACCATTGATGTTCCCTCTACTCCCACACTTAGAATTCATAAGATTCATCCTCAAAGTCAAATTATTGGCAAAAGTACTGCTGGGGTTCAAACAAGAAGAAAGCTTCAAGACAGTACTTCAAATCAACATCAAGCATTGCTGTCTTTCATATACAAGCAAAATAGAACTAACCACAAAGATCAGCAAACATGCTTGTTTGCTTGTTTCTTATCTCAAGAGGAACCCAAGAAAGTCTCTCAAGCCTTAGCAGATGAAAGTTGGGTTGAAGCGATGCAAGAAGAACTGCTTCAATTCAAGCTACAAGAGGTATGGGTGTTATGTGACCTACCAGAAGGCAAAAGGGTGATTGGAACTAAATGGGTTTTTAGAAACAAGAGAGATGAACGGGGTACTATTATCAAGAACAAAGCACGCCTAGTTGCACAAGGGTACAGACAAGAAGAAGGTGTGGATTATGATGAAGTGTTCGCACCAGTTGCCAGAATTGAAGCAATAAGACTCTTTTTGGCATTTGCATCTTTCATGGGCTTCATTGTCTATCAGATGGATGTCAAGAGTGCATTCTTATATGGCAACATCACAGAAGAAGTGTATGTCAAACAGCCTCCAGGTTTTGAAGATCCTGCTCATCCAAACAAGGTCTACAGAGTTGTCAAGGCACTTTATGGCCTGCATCAAGCCCCAAGAGCATGGTATGAAAGACTTTCCACTTTTCTTTTGAAGCATGGATATAGGAGAGGGGCTATTGATAAAACTCTGTTTATTAAGAAGGATAGAAGAGATATCATGTTGGTACAGGTATATGTTGATGATATCATCTTTGGATCTACCAAGTCTTCTATGGTGAAGGATTTTGAAGATCTTATGCAAAAGGAATTCAAGATGAGTTCCATGGGTGAACTCACTTTCTTTTTAGGGCTTCAAGTCAAGCAATCTAATGGTGGTATTTTTCTAAGTCAAGACAAATATGTGAAAGACATTCTCAACAAGTTTGACTTTAGAACCATTAAGCCAGCATCTACTCCCATTGAAGCTCATAAATCTCTAGGAAAAGATGAAGAAGGTGAAGATGTTGATGTACATCTTTACAGGTCTATGATTGGGTGTCTCATGTACTTAACTGCTTCAAGACCAGACATAATGTTTGCTGTTTGTCTGTGTGCAAGATTTCAAGTCACTCCAAAGGTTTCTCACCTGCATGCTGTCAAAAGGATCTTTAGGTACCATTCAAACATACAACCTAATTTGTTGTTATAACGGTCACATGTGCTTTGTATGTGAAATCGTAAACTGCTAAGATTGTCACATACGCTTTGAAATCTTGTGGTCCACTATACTTTGTGGAACATTTCAAATTACTAAACGTTTTCCATAATACTTTGGTTAAGGCAGTACTCTTCAAACGTTTTGGTTCTCGTAAATACTTTACTTAAACCTATGAATTCACTCAACTTTATGTTGACCGTTTTTAGCATGTTTTTCTCAGGTGATTAGCTTTGGACTTCTTGACGTGCTATGTGGAGTCTACGTGCAATATGATACCATTATCAAGACTTTATTTCTCTATCATACTCGTTGTCTTTTGAAAACCAAATTATGCTTCCGCTACATTTTACTTATGCTTCCGCAAATGTTTAATTTCTTTTGAATCTTGTAAAACTTATCTATTTTTTTTAAATAATGCAACGAGTTATGATTTTCAAAACGTCCATTAGTGGTCATTCTCTCGTGCCTGATGAACCCATAGCTATTTTTGAGGGGAGGATCACTTATAAAGTACTGGTGATCAAGTAAAGTACTGGTTTGGGCAGAATGGATATTTGAAAGCACTCTAGCTATATTTGAGGGGAGGATATGAGTGATTTTTCAAAGGTTTGATGATTTGAAGAGATAGTTTGCAAAGTTGAAGGGTTGTTGTTGCACATATTTGAGTTGAGCATCTTTTTGTGTTGAAAGTACTGCTAATCCAACTCAAAGTACTGGTTGCCTTAGAAAGTACTGCTTAGCTAACAAAGTACTGTTCTAACGTTCGGTCAACGGTCAAACGTACGTTTTTGCGCTAAAAACGTATCTACAACGGTAACTTCTTAGTTAGACGTCGCAACCTATAAATACTCAACTGAATTGCATTTTTCTCTCACTTTACTTACTTTCATTCATACATTCTTTAATTTCCAACCTCCGACGCATATCAAACTCTTTCAAATGCACATTACTTTCCTCAAAGGGCAAACAATCGCATCTGTAACAACACAAATGATTGCGTGTGTGGAAAAGATGCCTCATAAATGCTGATTTTTTCAACTCATCGATTTTCTCACGCTGCTCCATTAATTACTCTTATTGTTGTTGATCCTGATCTTATGGTCCATGGCTTCAAACAATTTTGGGTCTACCGCTACTCTCTCAAAGTGATCAATGTGATACCTCACAATAATCCCGCGCCAAGGTACTGCATGAAATTTTGATTTGCTTTGAAGCAACCATTCGAGCTGACCTATCTCTTTGTTGATGAAAAGCAGTTGATTGCTTTCCTAAGCAAGTCGATTTGGGGACGTGCTCAGAGATATGGCTACGAGGGTAACCTTAGCACAACTCACTTTCTCTAAACCGTTATTTAGCCCGACAGTGGAAGTAACTTGGTTCATGAATTACTTCACTGCCTTAGTCCTAAAGAGCACTTCAATGGGAACATTTGGAACAAACATTGCCATCTGCTCTTGTAAGGTCTAGCCACAAACTCAAAAGTTTTAATTTCTCTTTATTGAAATCTAACCTGGGATTGCTAGGATCAGTATTTCAAATGGTACAAAACCTTTTCTTATGTATCCTAGGTTTCGTTCAATAGTTTTTGAACAAGCATTAGAGGTGAAGTAACAAGACCTCAGACTTTATAACCTTCCGATTCTCCTTCCTTCCAATGTGTTTTTTACATTTTATGAGGAAGCATAGTACTAAGTTCTCCTGTAGGATTACACCCTTGACTCCATCTATGTTAGAAGTAGTTACAGCATTAGCAGCGGAGGAAGAACAGAGTACTAGTCCTCATTCTAGGGCTGCACGTTTCAGCAATGGAGGGATGCTCAAGGCACTCCAACTCAAAGTGCTGCTCATTCTCAAAGTGCTGCTCATCCTCAACGTACTGCTTCAGTACAACGTACTGCTTCAGTACAACGTACTGCTTCCTTCCATGATACTGTTGACTCTCAAGGGACTGCTGCACTACAAAGGACTACTGACTTCCAAGGTACGGCTGAACCTCATGATGCTGCTTCTATTCCTAAATCTCCCAATGATTATACTCCCACAGATGTGTTTCAAACATCTGGAGGAGATGAGGACTTTAGATATATATGCTTTGAACAGTGAATTAGGCGACTCAAAAAGCAACTCTTTCTCCAAAGCTAAATCAAATACTCAGCTCAAAAGCCAACTCAAGAAATTGTCCAAATTCGTCAAGCCGGAGGGTCCAAATATCAGCTCTTTGGTTAGATAATCAAACCTTAAGAAGACAAAAGAGTACAAAGCAAGAGCATAAGAGAATAGTTGACTTTCAGTTCCAAATTGGGAGGCATCAGGATAAAGAAATTTTTTTGAAAAGACACACGGTTCAGAAGAAAGATTTAGGCACATCCCTTTCTTTATGATACTAGTCTGATCAAAGATGGCCTGTTGTTTCTCCCTGATTTGGAAAGAAAAAGTGATGAGACTATAGAAAACTTAATATTGAGGAGAAAAGAACTACTAATGTAAAGAGTGGAGAAACAGAAGAACTGGATTTGGAGACAAGCGAAAAGAAACCTGCTAGACAGGGTACTATACACCAGGATCCTAGTATTTTGAGGAGGAAGAACCTTCAAGCCCCACTCCGTCCAATTCAAGTTATGGACTCTGAAGAACAACATAATGCTGCTGAAGTTCTTGTCTCTATTTCTAGACCAAGAGGTTTGAGCATACCTGGTCCCATACAAACTCATCCTCAACAGCCAACTCAAGGTGCTGATCCTAAAGACAAAGGCAAAGGGATACTGGTTGAAAGAACCTATAAAATAAGAAATTAGAACTCTTCAACAACATCAGAGCCTTGGAAACTACAAATGATTAGGAGGTTGCAAGAAAAAATTCAAGCTGAGTTGGAGATGCAGAAGAAGAAAGAAAAGGTTTGAAGAATTGAAGAAAACAAAGGCCAAAGACTTACTTTGAGGAAACCTACTTCTCTGCTCAAGAAAGAAATCAGAATGATGAGTTTCTTAAAAGTCAAGGATACAAAAATTGCAAAAAAACTTAAGTAATCCACAAATGAAGGATTGAATGACAAGGTTCAAGCATCTATAAAGACTCCTTCAAAAAACTTTATTCCAATGGATTCAGAGAAAAAAGGGAAACGTTGAAGGGAAAGAGAAGCAAAAAGACTCATTAAGGAAAAAGGAGGAAAGCTACAAATCTGAAGAACAACTCCATCAAAGACGCCAAGTTAAGAACATAAACAATGATGGCTCAGAAATAATCTTAAGGTTGTAGTACTTTGAAAAGAGTGTACACGACAAAGATCCTTAGAAGGAAACCCATGATTACAGAGCTCCAAGTTATTGATACCGACCTGATTGAGATTTATCTTATAATTCCCGAGAGAGAATAAAATCATTTTAGGGCTTAGTGATACTTTATGGGAGATACTGCATGTCTTAATAGACAAGATTAATATCACCTATATAGAGTTGTTGATACTATAATGAAACACATTCCTCCAACCGGGCTTAGGATGAATGCTTCTGGGTGATCTAAAACATTATTTGGAGAGCGACTGAATCAATTAAGATTGACTCTGAAGGATCACGAAGAATGGGAAATAGTAAGATGGAGGTTTCATGAATCTTCTGAGTGCATACGCTAAGATAAAGATGGCACTATGATTCTATATGCTGGCTGAAGAAGAATCCTCTATCAAGAGAGTTGATGATAAGGAGCCATGGAACATGGAATGGAATTGAAGACGAAAGTGAGACAACCATTACTTTGATACATCTGTTCCATTTGTGGACAATCTGCAAATGTTGACAATCCTTAACAACATGTATGTTTTTCAATTTTTTTTTATATATCTTACTTTGATAACAGTACTTAACTGTGAACAAAGCAGTACTTGTTTAAAGTAACTGCTGTGTAAAAACAAACAGTACCATTGAAGAAGGTACTTGCTAGTTAAAAAGTTGTTTTGTAGAAGATTTGAGTGTGGCAAAAGATTTAAGGCACAGATATTTTGATGTCAAACCTGTTTTAAGGGATTGAGTGTTGGTTAACCACCACACACAAATGGTATCAATTTCACCAGTCTTACAAACAAAGAATTGACCTAGTCCAAATCAAACAGTTTTGGTAAAGACATCTCAAAGTCTGGTTATGGTTGACATTTACCAAAAATTTGAAGATGGTGATCAATACACCATGAATTACATCTGAATATATTGCTACTCCAAAGCAAAAACGGCTTTTTGTAAAGGAAACTCAAATCCGTTTGATAGCTTTAATAGTTTGCTCCATAACTATATGGTCCCCTCAACTCACAATGTTTTATTTACTGAGAGGTTACTAGTCCTACAAACTGCTACAGGATAAAGACTAATCAAATCCGTTTTCTGGTTGTAATGACTGACCAAAAGTCATATAGTACCTCAACACACTAATGATCATGTTCTGAGTGTGAAGTGATTTTCAGTTCATCATGGATTATTACCTTTACTAGGTACCAAAGAACATGACTAGCCCCAGAGTGATGGCTACGGTGGTAAAGGCTCATCAAATCCATTCATGTTTGTGCCCTGAAAAGACGTGTTGCTGAGGAAGAACAAACTGTTTGAGGTAAGAGTCAAAGATGTTTTGAAGAAATGTTGTGTACAAGATAGAGAATTTCAGTCATGCTACTCAAACAGATTGTGATACAAGATACTGCTACGAAAGGATACAATACAGATTGAAGGCAAGTACAGCTTAAATGACAAGACAGACTGAAAGCGTTAATAAAGAGACCAACTAACAAGAAACTTGAAATCAAGCCAAGTAGAATGCAGTTAGAGGAGGATTTTTGGGAACTACAAGTCAAAAGTCAAAGTTCTGCCGACGGAAAAGAGTCAAAGTACTAACTAAATGAAGATCAAAGTACGCTAAGTAGAAAGTTCCAAAGTACTGTCAGTCATAGATCGAAGTACTTTGTCGTGGAATAGGAACTATAAAGTTTAAACGTTTGTTTAGCATTTATCTTGTAACAGTTATTAATTGATAAGTATCAATTATGTTTATATGATATACAAGTACGTGTACATCAACTAGGGTTATCCCTTAATGTTTAATAAAAAGATCTCTCTAGGAAGAATATGTTATGATATAGAACAAACATAGAAAAACACGAAGATGATAATAATTAGTTATTGTATTAGGGACTTCTGCAAATAAGGACAGATTCAAAAGGTTTTATAAAAGCAATCGTTGAGAAACTGATGTGTGTTCTTCATACGTACTACTGCCAACTAGATTCCGCATAGTTTGACAGGTAATCATATGTTATCATTAATGAATAACGATCCAGACAACCATGTTGGTATCATTTAGGTCTTTCTAGCCAGATAAAAATAGGTCACAAACTTTGAGAGATTGGAGGGATCTCATCATTGAAGAGAAACTGAAGGAGAAATAGACAGGTTCATAATTTTACTCCATAACAAAGGATGGACACTAAGTAAACATAAATCAACAAGAATACATAAAGAGAAGTAGAAATATAAAAGTAAGTCCATAAGAACAAAATAAAGAGTCAGGGTTATAACACCACAATAAGGGATGATGAGATAAGTTTTTATTTAAAATCAGGATAAACAATTACAATGATGGAATCGTTTAAGAGCTTTCTAGCCATATAATATAGTTCTCCACAACTAAGAGTAAGATGGAGAGCGATTATGAAGAGAAAGTGAATTGAACGAAGATTAATAATTTACTTCAGAATTAGGGATGGAACTCCAAGAAATGCGAATCAAAATATAGAGAAAGTAGAGAACAATGAGAGTAAGCCATAGAAAGAAATAAAGAATCGGGGTATACACCAAAATAAGGGATATGAGAAAAATTATTTAAAAATCAGAAACAAGTTACAATGTATTGTTATCGTTTTAGAATTTCTAGCCAAATAAACTAGGGTCTCTACAACTTAGAGGGAAGGAGACATCATGAAGAGAAAGTGAACATGACATAAGAAGATTCATATTTTACACCAGAATTAAGATGACTCAACACATAAAGCAACGAACAAGAGAAAGTGAAGGGAGACGATAAAAAGTAAGCCAGGAACAAAATAAAGAGTCTGGGTTATACACCACAATAAGGGATGAACGAGAGAATCAAGTGTATTTAAAAATAGGGAACAATTTTACTATGTGGTATCGTTTAAGGGATTTCTTACCATATAAATTAAGTCTTTGCAAACTTAGACTTGGGAAAGGAAATCATCATGTAAGATAAAGTGAACGAGAAGGAAAGATTCATAATTTTACGTCCAGAAATTAGGATTGACACCAAGTAAACAGAAGATCCAAACGAATATAGAAAGTGAAGGAGGACTATTACAGTAAGCCCTTGGAAAGAAATAAAGAGTCGGGGTAATACACCACAATCAGGATGATGAGACAAGTTTATTAAAAAATAGAGAGAACAGAGTATTCAAGTTCAATGTTAGTGGAGGGAGAGTATCATGAAGAGAAAGTGAATTAGAAGAGAAATATTAATAATTTTACTCTAGAATTAGGGATGACTCCAAGTGAAGGAGAAGATAAAAGTAAGCCATGAAAGAAATAAAGAGTCAGGGTTATACACCATAATAAGGGATGATGAGACAACTAATTAAAAATAGGGGAACAAGTTACAATGTTGGTATTGTTTAGGGCTTTCAAGGCATATAAAATAGGTCTCACAACTTAAAGTTGAGGGAAAGCATAATAAAGCAAAAGTGAATTAGATGAGAAAGATTAATAATTTTACTCACGAATGAGGGATGACTCCAAGCAAAGAGAAATCAACGAATAGAGAAAGTGAAGAAATCGATGAGAGTAAGCCATAGAACAAAATAAAGAGTCGGGGTTATACACCACAATAAGGGATGATGAGAAAAATTATTTAAAAACAGGAGAACAAGTTACAATGTTGGTAATGTTTAGGGATTTCTAGGCATATAAAATATGTCTCACAACTTAGAGTGGAGGGAGAATATCATGAAGAGAAAGTGAATGAGAAGAGAAAGATTCATAATTTTACTCCAGAATTGAGGATGACTCCAATTAAAGTGATATCAACGAATAGAGAAAGTAAAGGAGACGATAAGAGTAAGCCATAGAATGAAATAAAGGATCGGGGTTATACACCACAATAAGGGATGATGAGAAAAATTATTTAAAAACAGGAGAACAAGTTACAATGTTGATAACGTTTAGGGCTTTCTAGGCATATAAATTAGGTCTCACAACTTAGAGTGGAGGGAGATCGTCATGAAGAGAAAGTGAATGAGAAGAGAAAGATTAATAATTTCACTCCAAAATTAGGGATAACTCCAATTAAAGAGATATCAATGAATATAGAAAGTGATGGAGACGATGAGAGTAAGCCATAGAAAGAAATAAAGAGTCAGGGTTATACACCATAATAAGGGATGATGAGACAAGTTATTTAAAAATAGGGGTACAAGTTACAATGTTGGTATCGTTTAGGGCTTTCTAGGCATATAAAATAGTTCTCACAACTTAAAGTGGAGGGAAATCATAATAAAGCGAAAGTGAATTAGATGAGAAAGATTAATAATTTTACTCACAAATTAGGGATGACTCCAAGCAAAGAGAAATCAAAGAATAGAGAAAGTGAAGGAGGCGATGAGAGTAAGCCATAGAACGAAATAAAGAGTCGGGGTTATACATCATAATAAGGGATGATGAGACAAGTTATTTAAAAACAAGAGAATAAGTTACAATGTTGGTATTGTTTAGGGCTTTCTAGCCATATAAAATAGGTCTCACAACTTAGAGTGGAGTGAGATCATCATGAAGAGAAAGTGAATGAGAAGAGAAAGATTAATAATTTTACTCCAGAATTAGGGATGACTCCAATCAAAGAGAAATCATTGAATAGTTAAAGTGAAGGAGACGATGAGAGTAAGCCATAGATAGAAATAAAAAGTCTGAGTTATATACCACAATAAGGGATGTATACACCATAATAAGGAATAAGGGATGATGAGATAAGTTATTTAAAAATTGGAGAACAAGTTACATTGTTGGTAACCTTTAGGGCTTTCTAGGCATATAAAATAGGTCTCACAACTTAGAGTGGAGGGAGATCATCATGAAGAGAAAATGAATGAGAAGAGAAATATTCATAATTTTACTCCAGAATTAAGGATGACTCCAAGCAAAGAGAAAACAACGAATAGAGAAAGTGAAGGAGACGATGAGAGTAAGCCATAGAAAGAAATAAAGAGTCAGGGTTAGACACCACAATAAGGGATGATGAGATAAGTTATTTAAAAATAGGAAAACAAGTTACAATGTTGGTATCGTTTAGGGTTTTCTAGCCATATAAAATAGGTCTCACAACTTAGAGTGGAGGGAGAGCATCATGAAGAGAAAGTGAATGAGAAGAGAAAGATTAATAATTTTACTCCAGAATTAGGGATGACTCCAAGCAAAGAGAAATCAACGAATAGAGAAAGTGAAGGAGACGATGAGAGTAAGCCATAGAAAGAAATAAAGAGTCAGGGTTATACACCACAATAAGGGATGATGAGAAAAATTATTTAAAAACAGGAGAACAAGTTACAATGTTGGTATCATTTAGGGCTTTCTAGCCATATAGAATAGGTGTCACAACTTAGAGTGGCGGGAGAGCATCATGAAGAGAAAGTGAAATAGAAGAGAAAAATTAATAATTTTACTCCGGAATTAGGGATGAATCCAAGCCAAGAGAAATCAACGAATAGAGAAAGTGAAGGTGAGGATGAGAGTAAGCCATAGAAAGAAATAAAGAGTTAGGGTTATACACCATAATAAGGGAAGATGAGAAAAATTATTTAAAAATATGAGAACAAGTTACAATGTTGGTAACGTTTAGGGATTTCTATGAAAATAAAATAGGTCACACAACTTAGAGTGGAGGGAGATCATCATGAATATAAAGTGAAAGAGAGTAGAAAGATTAATAAATTTACTCCAGAATTAAGTACGACTCCAAGAAAAGAGAAATCAACGAATAGTGAAAGTGAAGGAGACAATGAAAGAGTCTGGGTTATATACCATAATAAGGAATGATGAGATAAGTTATTTAAAAATAGGAGAACAAGTTTCAACGTTGGGATCGTTTAGGGCTTTCTAGCCATATAAAATGGGTCTCACAACCTAGAGTGGAGTGAGATCATCATGAAGTAAAAGTGAATAAGAAGAGAAAGATTATGGGATGATGAGACAAGTTATTTAAAAATAGGATAACAAGTTACAATGTTAGTAACGTTTAGGGTTTCCTAGGCATATAAAATAGGTCTCACAACTTAGAGTATATGGAGATCATCATGAAGATAAAGTGAACTAGAAGAGAAAGATTAATAATTTTACTCCAGAATTAGGGATGATTCCAAGCAAAGAGAAATCAACAAATAGTGAAAATGAAGGAGACGATGAGAGTAAGCTATAGAAAGAAATAAAGAGTCGGGGTTATACACAACAATAACGGATGATGAGATTAGTTATTTAAAAATAGGAAAACAAGTTACAATGTTGGTATCGTTTAGGGCTTTCTAGCCATATAAAATAGGTCTCACAACTTAGTGTGGATGGAGATCATCATGAAGAGAAAGTGAATAAGAAGAGAAAGATTAATAATTTTAATCCAAAATTAGGGATAACTCCAAGCAAAGAGAAATCAATGAATAGAGAACGTGAACGAGGCGATGAGAGTAAACCATATAAAGAAATAAAGTGTCGGGGTTATAGACCACAATAAGGAATGATGAGAAACATTATTTAAAAATAAGAGAACAAGTTATATTGTTGGTAACGTTTAGGGCTTTCTAGGGATATAAAATAGGTCTCACAACTTAGAGTTAGGGGAGATCATCATGAAGAGAAATTGAATTAGAAGAGAAAGATTAATAATTTTACTCTGGAATTAAGGATGACTCCAAGCAAAGAGAAATCAACGAATAGTGAAAGTGAAGGAGACAATGAGAGTAAGCCATAGGAAGAAATAAAGAGTTTGCTTTATATACCACAATAAGGTATGATGAGGTAAGTTATTTAAAAACATGAGAAAAAGTTACAATGTTGGTAACCTTTAGGACTTTCTAGCCATATAAAATAGGTCTCACAACTTATAGGGGAGTGAGATCATCATGAAGTGAAAGTGAATGAGAAGAGAAAGATTCATAATTTTACTCCAGAATTAAGGATGACTCCAATTAAAGAGATATCAATGAATAGAGAAAGTGAAGGAGACGATGAGAGTAAGCTATAGAAAGAAATAAAGAGTCAGGGTTATACACCACAATAAAGGATGATGAGACAAGTTATTTAAAAACAGGAGAACAAGTTACAATGTTGCTATCGTTTAGGGCATTCTAGCCATATAAAATATGTCTTACAACATAGAATAGAGTGAGATCCTCATGAAGTAAAAGTGAATGAGAAGGGAAAGATTCACAATTTTACTCCAAAATTAAGGATGACTCCAATTTAAGACATATCAACGAATAGAGAAAGTGAATGAGACGATGAGAGTAAGCCATAGAACGAAATAAAGAGTCGGGGTTATAACCAACAATAAGGGATAATGAGAAAAATTATTTAAAAATAGGAGAACATGTTACAATGTTGGTGATGTTTAGGGCTTTCTAGGCATATAAAATAGGTCTCACAACTTAGAATAGAGTGAGATCATCATGAAGTGAAAGTGAATGAGAAGGGAAAGATTCATAATTTTACTCTAAAATTGAGGAAGACTCCAATTTAAGAGATATCAACGAATAGAGAAAGTGAATGAGACGATGAGAGTAAGCCATAGAACAAAATAAAGAGTCGGGGTTATAAACCACAATAAGGGATAATGAGAAAAACTATTTAAAAATAGGAGAACAGGTTACAATGTTGGTGACATTTAGGGATTTCTAGGCATATAAAATAGGTCTCACAACTTAGAGTGGAGGGAGATCATCATGAAGAAAAAGTGAATGAGAAGAGAAAGATTAATAATTTTACTCCAAAATTAGGGCTAACTCCAATTAAATAGATATCAACGAATAGAGAAAGTGAAGGAGACAATGAGAGTAAGCCATAGAAAGAAATAAAGAGTCAGGGTTATACACCAAAATAAGGGATGATGAGACAAGTTATTTAAAAACAGGAGAACAAGTTACAATGTTGGTATCGTTTAGGGGTTTCTAGCCATATAAAATAGGTCTCACAACTTAGAGTAGAGTGAGATCATCATGAAGTGAAAATGAATGAGAAGATAAAGATTCAAAATTTTACTCTAGAATTGAGGATGACTCCAATTAAAGAGATATCAACGAATAGAGAAACTGAAGAAGACGATGAGAGTAAGCCATAGAACAAAATAAAGAGTCGGGGTTATACACCACAATAAGGGATGATGAGACAAGTTATTTAAAAATAGGAGAACAAGTTACAATGTTGGTATCGTTTAGGGGTTTCTAGCCATATAAAATAGGTCTCACAACTTAGAGTGGTAACGTTTAGGGCTGATGAGAAAAATTATTTAAAAACAGGAGAACAAGTTATAATGTTGGTAACGTTTAGGGCTTTCTATGCATATAAATTAGGTCTTACAACTCAGAGTGGATTGAGATCATCATGAAGTGAAAGTAAATGAAAATCGAAAGATTTACAATTTTACTCCAGAATTAAGGATGACTTAATTAAAGAGATGTCAACAAATAGAGAAAGTGAAGGAGACGATGAGAGTAAGCCATATAACGAAATAAAGAGTCGGGGTTATACACCACAATAAGGGATGATGAGAAAAAATATTTAAAAATAGGAGAACAAGTTACAACATTAG
>BQNB010051378.1:12730-41019 GCA_026074375.1 Tanacetum coccineum | reverse complement strand
GGAACAAAGGTTCGGGACAGAAAGTAACCAAAAGAATATATCAGAAACTGATTATATTGAACGATTGAATCATTGTTGTTGATTACAGAAATCCTACCTATTTATACTAGGTGAATCGGTCCCTTTGATGAAGAGGCATACCGATTCCCATAAAGTAAACGACACAATTTTTCCTACTGCTGTAACCCTATACTAAACGGTTTATACCGTTACCTTTTGGACCCAGCCCAATTACAATTTGGGTTTACAAATTTCTAAACTAAATACATAATATATACTAAAATACCCTTAACTTTGCTTTTATAACATTAAGGTCCAACATTCTTAATTAGTATTTTGATATAAGCTCTAAATTTACCTTTTTCTATATGTGGATGGTTAATTAATGTACTAAACTACTTGCAGACATCAACCTCATGATGTGGGAAATAGCAGATACAAAAGATGGTTGACAATCTTCTTCCAGTGGATGATTAGTGTTTGGTTGGTGCTATATAGAGTTTAGTAGATGTTATATTTACTTATCTTTGACTTTGATATATGGCCGTGTGTAGCAACCCGGCCAAGTAGCCGTCAGTATTTTGCGGTTAGTATGGCGGTGATTGACAGAAACAATCAAATGTTTGTGTGGTTTTATCTATATGGCATGAGAACTTTTGTTTTTAACAGAATTTAGCGCAAGAACTGAAACTTGAGTACTAAATTATTAGTTCTTTATACACATAAGGAAAACTGAAATACCCTAACTCTGTTACATTATGTGGTCCCACGTAAATATATTTGGTTAGATTGGTTGTTACAGACACCATGGTATAACTTGTACTCTTATCGAATAGGTAGTTCTCATCTACTATGCTATGTATCAAACTGATTGACTAACATGGGTCTCGGCTTGATAGATAGCATTATAAATAATTGTCAGCATGTCATAAACTCGAATACTCAGGAATTTTCTATTTGGTTATTGTGGAAACCATAGAGGGGGTGAATACGGTTCCTTTTAAAAACTTTAAATCTTTTATATCAATTATTAAATCATTCTCTGCCGGCAGTCTAATAAATATATGGGGGCCGCCTAGTACATCAAGGGGATGCCCTATTTAAAGGGACCGCCTCCAGAAGAGGTTTTTGGACTAGATCATTTGTATAAGATCACCAATCAAGTTTGACGCAATATGAGAAGTGTCGATAATGGATTTACAATAACTAGTGCATATTCTACCAATATATCTACACTCACAATGTTTACTACAAAGAGCTACACAACCATGACTAACACAACATAGACAACAATTCACACAATCATAAGCACAATGCAAGTGTAATAGTAAAGCGATAAATGTAAAGACATAAGTAAAGAGAAAGGTAAAAGAAAATGCAAACCGACACGATGATTTATAGTGGTTCGGTCATGAAGCTCCTCTTCGCCATACTCCACTCCTCGAGTATCCAACTCGAGAGTTACTTCACTAATCAACAAGCTCCCTTTTGGCGGAGAAAACCTTATACGAATGCTTACTTTATTTTCTAACACTAAGCTAGATGTCGAGTCTTTCTTCGGGTATAACCAAACCAGTTATGTTTTATGGCCTAACATTACAAACCTTGTGTTTTATGGCCTAAACACATAAACCGTGTTGCTTACATTATTTTTCGACACTAAGCTATATGTCGAGTCCTAATCTTAGTTAGTACAACCAAACCCGTTATGTTTTATGGCCCAACATAACAAACCTTGTGTTTTATGGCCTAAACACATAAACCGCGTCGCTTACATTATTTTTAAGAACACATAAGCTAAATATCGAGTTAATCTAGTAGAACCAATCTACCACTTCACCAAGTATTTTAAGCCTAAAATACTACAATCCACATCAACCCATCCAAATATATACATCATTTGGATCTACACACTACTAAAGATTGGAAGACATGGACTCGATCTATATGTAACATATGTTACAAATGAACTAACTAGACTACATAACTTCGTATCTTGATGATGATGAAAGTTCTTCTCTTGCACTTGAGAGAAGAAGAAAAGGATAGAAGATTGGATCACATTTAAACAAGATTAAACAAGTTAAATGATCAAAGGTTTAGAGAGATTTAGTGAGATCTAGAGAGAGAAAGAACTGAAAGAAATTCGTGCAAAAGGGTTATGAAAATAGTTGGAGGTGACCCACTATTTATAGGAGCTGAAAAACAGCCTGTCAGGAAACGGCGGTCCCAGATATATTAGGGGGCAGCTGGATATTTAAGCTGGGCGCCGGCCTATTTAAGGGACCGCCACGAAGAGACGCTTCCGGTTTTTGTCTTTTTGTGGTGGCAAAACATTCTGGTGAAAGTGAACCTTGTTTTAGGGGAAAAATGGGTAGATTTGAATTTTGAAATAATTACTACATAAATCATTTCTTTATAATTCAAAAAATAATTTGTCTAATTAATTTTTGAGAAATTATTTTGTTACATTTATAAAAATGTAATGTTTAAGACAAAAACTTATTTCTTTGATCATCCTACAAGTTTAATGTTGTTTGTACATACCTTATGTGATTTACATCGGGTGCAAACAAATATCAGTGTTGATGTAGACTTGAGACGTCGAGAGATGTATTGATGTATACTTGAGACGTCGTGAGATGTAGATGCATGTATGCATTGATGATTTGTGATTACGAGTAACTAGCGCACTATTAACGTTCTATTACAAGTCACATGTTTGTCATCACCAAAACATAAAGAGATCGTATAGATTAAATATCGTAATATTTGCACTAACAATCTCCCCCTTTTTGATGATGACAAAATATGTAAACTATAGCACATAGTAAAGTTTAAAAGTTACTCGTTTACACTCTCTTCTCCCCCTTTTGGTCGAAGGCAAAAAGTGTATTATGAGAGTAATGGAAGAAGATATGAAAATGGTATGTGCTTCGGTATATATACGTCGGAGGAAAGAGAATAGAAACATAGCAATAAGGTTGAGGTGGCTTTGAAGTGGAGAAGGTGAAGTATTTGGAGTACGAATGAACCCTTTATTGTATTTGACAATCCCTGATCCTATCTTCCTATAAAAGTGAGCTTGCATCATCCTAGTGGAGTCTTCTATCATCACGGTTTAACCAACTCCATGCTATTTACCCATATATCTCCTAGCTCCCCCTTGCTCATTGCGTCCCCATGATAATCTCATTCCTTGTATATTGACTCTAACGAATCCATGGATTAAATAAATTACCATCGATTCTCAAGAAGTTCGATGCAATTTAAATGAGTAGAACGCTTGCAAGTGCTCCCCCTCGGTGTATACTCCCCCTTGTTTGGGGAACCAAGGAATTAAGATATTGTTGTGCTACAAAACAAAGTTAGTAGAAAAGTTCACATATACATATAGCAAAACATTAGTGGGGAACTAGACATGCACTTCTAAGGTTTATTATTCTAAAAAAGACACTTTGAAAGAGAGTAAAAAAAAAAAAAACTAGACACAAGTAATCATTATTTTAAAAACAACCTAAATGATGAAATAAAAATAATCGAGACGTATGTTTACGGAGAAAGATTAGACTGACTTTTAATAAACAAGAATGGGATCGTTTATTGATTGACACAAAAATACTATGAGAAATGCCCTTAACTAAAAGTAGACGAATGACATTTTATATCTTGGCAAAATATGTCCAAAAATATATATAGTACGTTTAAAAGAATAAAAAAGAAAAAAAAAAATAAGACGAGGATGAGACGATGTGCTCTGGCTTTGAATGAAAATGAATTCCATAGAGCCAAAAATTGGGTAAAGGATGAGTGTACTAAAGGAAGGAATGTTGTTGACTCAGGTTGATAGAAAAGATTGATATATCATTTGCACTAACAATTGATGTGCATAAGGATCCTACAAGACAAAGGCGGATGATTGGGAATTTAACTGTTAGTTGGTATATTTTGTTGACTATTTGAGGAGCCAAAGTGGGATGTGAAATGAGGTGGTAGTTCTTTCATGGTGAAATAATAATGAGAGACTCAACAATGTGGTGACTCAATAACACATGAAGATTTAATATCTTCTTTATGTTCTTCACTTTCTATAAAGTGAAAAGTTTTGCGAAGGAGTGACATTTGCATTTCGCAAATTACTTAAATATTTCAGATGAAATAATTAAGTTGTTAAGGGATATAGGAGGAATTCTAATAGTAACATGACGATAGAAAGAGAAGAAAACGTATAGATGTGCAAAGAAACGTTTCGAGATGAGGAGACTCATTAGAAGTAAAAAAGGAACGTTTAGAAGTGAGAAGAAACTTTTAGAAGTAGAAAAACTATCAGAAGTGAAACGACTACTAGAAGAGAGAAGAAACATTTAGGAGTGAGAAGAATCGTCTATGAATTTGAGACTAAATGGAGTGCGAGATGTGAGACCAAATTATATGTGAAAGGATTTCTTGTAAAGTGATGGATTTGAAGTCAATCGATTGTAAGGAATTTGTATTGATAGACCGTTTCATTATGAAATACAGACTTGACCTTGAAAACACAAGGAAAAAAAAAAAAAAAAAAACAATGATGCTTATGAGCATAGGATTTGAGGATGACCCATTGATCTATAGAGAAATATTGGGTATAGGTTTGAGTGTGAAGTAGATCGACACTCGTAGCAGAAAGAAGAAATGTTATGTTATGAATTAAAAAAATGAATGGTAATTACAAGCTGATGCCGGCGGTCCCAGATAATCTGGGGGCCGCCAGAATAGATTCTGGGCCCCGGACGCCAACAGAGGGATGTTTGGGAAATTGATGAATTTTTTCGAAAAGATGTACATTCATAATTTGTATTTCGCTAATTAAAAATACTTAAAGTACTTCGGATGAAGTAGTTAAGTTGTCACGACACGAAATGGAACACAGACTAGAATCGAAACTTGAAGAAAATAAAGAACGATTTTATGGAATGTGTTCCATCATTCCTAAAACCTTGACGAAAATGATAATTTAGCGATTCACGCTAGAATGGTATAAAGTATGTCGGTGATGTTATCTTCAGATGCAACCTTTTCGATGGAGATGTTTCCTTTTAGACATTGTCCCGAACGAAATGGTGATGTATCATCGGTGTGTTTCGTACGTGAAAATAATAATAATAATAATAATAATAATAATAATAATAATAATAATAAAGAAAACAAACGAAAATAGGGATGACGATCTTGACAATGTCAAGATGGATGATGGTTAACGTACTATAAACTATACTCACAAAGTTATGTAGCTCTTCTCGAGCATTGCGAATGTTCATAGAACAATCACATGACGAGGTATACGGTTGTCTTAAAGGTGGTAGGGGAAATAGTGGATGAAAGAGATTAGCCATCTCTGTCACTACAGGAATGATTGCCCAAAGCTGAAAGATCAAAACCGTGGAAACAAAACTGGAAACAAGAATGGGATTGGTGAAGCAAGAGGAAAAGCATATGTGCTAGGTGGAGGAGATGCTAACCCCGACTCAAACGTCATCACGGGTACATTTCTTCTCAACAACCATTATGCTTCTTTATTATTTGATTCGGGTGCCGATTGAAGTTTCTTGTCGACTACTTTTAGTACCTTACTTGATATCATCCCTGATACCTTAGACGTTAGCTATGCTGTCGAATTAGCCAACGGGAGAGTTTCTGAAACTAATACCGTACTTAGAGGTTGTACGTTAGGATTACTAGGTCACCTATTCAATATTGACCTAATGCCAGTAGAACTTGGCAGTTTTGACGTCGTCATCAGCATGGATTGGTTAGCGAACCATCATGCGGTGATCGTTTGTGATGAGAAGATTGTACGGATTCCCTATGGAGATAAAGTTTTGATAGTTCAAGGTGATAGAAGTAGCAAAGGAAAGAAGTCGAAGTTGAGCATTATATCATGCACTAAGACTCATAAATATATTAAGAAAGGTTGCCTAGTTTTTCTGGCAGAAGTTATGAGGAAGGAAACCAAAGACAAGTTAGAGGAGAAGCGACTTGAGAATGTGCCGACTATACGGGACTTTCCAGAAGATTTTCCTGGATTACCACCAACACAACAAGTTGAATTTCAAATCGACTTAGTCCCAGGTGCTGCTCCTGTGGCACGAGCCCCGTATAGATTAACACCGTTTGAAATGCAAGAATTGTCTACTCAACTACAAGAACCGTCTGACAAAGGATTTATAAGACCGAGTTCCTCACCCTGGGGAGCCCTGGTCTTGTTTGTAAAAAATAGATAGATCTTTTCGGATGTGTATCGATTACCATGAACTGAACAAGCTGACTGTGAAGAATCGATATCCACTTCCGAGAATCGACGACTTATTTGATCAGTTGCAAGGATCAAATGTTTACTCAAAGATCGACCTGAGGTCTGGTTATCACCAACTCAGAGTTCATGACGAGGACATTTCAAAGACGGCGTTTAGGACTCACTATGGCCACTACGAGTTCCAAGTGATGCCCTTTGGACTAACTAACGCACTGACAGTATTCATGGACTTGATAAATCGGGTGTGCAAGCCTTATTTAGATAAATTCGTGATCATTTTTATCGATGACATCTTGATCTACTCCAAGAGCAAGGAAGAGCATGCAGGACATCTTAAGTTAATTTTGGAGTTGCTTAAGAAGAAATAATTGTACGCCAAGTTTTCAAAGTGTGAATTTTGGATGTCAAAAGTACAATTTCTTGGTTACGTGATTGATAGAGAAGGCATTCACGTGGACCCAGCTAAGATTGAGTCAATCAAGGATTGGGCATCGCCCAAGACTCCGACAGAAATTCATTAATTTTTAGGTCTTGTCGGCTATTACCGACGATTTATCGAAGGTTTCTCAAAAATTGCCAAACCTATGACGAAGTTGACTCAGAAGAGCGTGAAGTTTGATTGGAATGAAAAGGCAGAAGCTGCATTTCAGCTGTTGAAGCAGAAATTGTGTAGTGCACCGATCTTGGCTTTACCCGAAGGTAGTGAAAACTTCGTGGTTTATTGTGATGCATCTTCTCATTAATATTTCCATCTATATCTTCTTATTTTGACCCAAATCGGGTCATTATACTCCTACATCTGTAAATCCCATAATAAACAACTTTGGTCCCTTCCTTTGTTTCCAATCTTGATTTCTTCTTGTATTTGGTTTATCAACTCAAATATAATTCCCAATAATCTTTCCCTAGTTGATAATGACAAAACCAAATAAGCACGAACTTCCCCTGAAGTTAATATACGAATGAAAACTTCCCCTTAAGCTACCAAGGATCTACAAGTTGCAAATCATCAAATCTTCTTCCCTTTTTTGTCAATATCAAATAGGAGACTAAAGTATGCAACTTTGATCTTCACAACTACGAACTAAGATTACACTTCTAATCCAAGTATTCTAATGACCTAAATTGCCCTCCATTACGCACCTTAAGAAAAATGAACTTGAGTAGTAGAAACTTAAACTAGCAGTAGTAACAAAGACTAGCAGTAGTAAAACCCTTCACCTCGATGCAGCATATAAATGTTTAAACATTTTAACATTAAGCTTCCCCTGCAACCCATATGTTAAACCATTTCATTAGAATCTTCAATTCGAATGCTTCTATGAATGAATTAATATGAAAAAACTAAGTATAACGAACTTGATGCTGAAGTAGAACAACCCAAACTTATGTCTTATGTCTTGTACTATCCCACTGGCCCCCCCCCCCCCCCGACTTCGAACGTAACTCAAACCATGTATAGTGAGCGTATCTCTGACATATCCTCGTCTTCCATGAGACACATAACCCAAGTGATAGCAAATGTGAGCTTTAAGCACCATAAGAAAAATCACACACCTTTGCTAGATTTGTCAATTCTTCATCACAACATTGTAAGCACGAACAAGTTACCTCCTGCTAAAAGGTATGATAAAACACAAACCCAAATAATTCCACTTCACCATCAAATAAGTGATAATTAATCATCTTCGTAATCAATTATACCAATAAATATGAGCCTTTTAAACGTTTTAAGAACATTTAAACCAATACCAAAAACTTCCTGTGTGTGTTGTCCAAAAACATGTACTGTCCGATATCCTTTAGTATCCGAGATCCAATAGCTATGTGTTGTCCGATATCGAATGTAACCAGCAGTATTAACTGCTTATTGGATAACACTTGCAGTACAAACCTCATATCTCGGACAAGTCTGGCAGTACTAAAATAATAATAATAACAGTAGTAACTGCTTTTATACCTTAGCAGTATTAACTCATGACTTACTACTGTTCTTCCATACTAGGCAGCACAAAGTACATTAGCAGCATTAACCATCCTTGACAGCATTAAGTATATACTTGGCAGCACTAAGTATATACTAGCAACATTAAGTATGTACTTGAGCCCTAGCAGCATTAACTGAGTCGAGCAGCACTAATTTAAACAAACAGCAGAAACTATATCCAAGCAGTATTAATCTTCTTTAACAGCATTAACTTTGTATACAAATCTAATAGTAGTAACTGCTAACCCTAGTAGTAGTAACCATCCTATTACCAGTTGTATACCACCTGATCTAGATCATTGCCTTGAAAGTTTCCATGTCTTCTGATTTAAGCACGATAATGATCATGAATAACATTAACATCCTTCTCTTCCAAATCATGACCACCATCTATACCATTAGTGCAAACTCCAACTTTATACAATCACGGCTTATCAAGAAAACCCTAAAAGAGTTTGAATGAATTCATACTAAGCCGTGTATACACCACATCAGATCCGAATAAAAAAATATATAAACCCTAATTGTCTAGGGTTTGATCAGTTAGAGCACAACGGATCAAAAAGAAACCCAAATAAATAGTAACAAAGCTTACCAATCGTATTGCATACCCAAACATGTAGAGAGGACGATTATAAGCATCATTATAGCACTGAATCATCAAAACCCCATAAAACTTTCACCACATGATTTCTTGAAAATTAGGGTTTTTAGGGTTTCTTTAAAACCTTGTAGATCCTAGATCGAGAGCCACATGGCTCTGATACCAATTGTGGAAACCTAAAAATCGTTGTAGCTCTAGTTTGATTAGAACTTTATCTAGGATCGAAATAACAATGATTAATAAATTTGCACAGCGGAATAATAACATAGAATCAAAGTTACTTCAAGGTTTTTCTTTATTAATCAACACAGCCCCAAATACTATTTGATCAGAATAGATCGATTACTCTAACTAGTAACAGGGATCAAAGATCCTTGAGGCTAAACTCTAGACGTCTACACTAATTATACAAACGTGTACACACACACTTTTGTATCTAGTCGACTCTCATATGATGAACACACACTTTTCAGAAATGATCAAAACAATATGCCTGGACCTTCTTTTATAGGATAAGGAGTCAAGGCTTACATGGAAACTAATAAAAGATATTAATGAGAGAATCAATTAATTATTCATCTTTATCTTCTCATTAATATTCATCTTTATCTTCTTTTTGACCAAATCTTCATTATCTCCTACATTGTTAGCCTCAAAATATTGAGTCGAACAATGGAAGTTCGTTCATAATTATATTAGGTCTCGGTCATTAAATAATTAACGTTTTAATAAAGCTAACATGTGTAAACACGGTCTCTTAAATGTAATCAACCGTCACAAGTGTATCGGGCGAAAGCCCAAGTATCCCGAGCTCGCGCCCGTAGAAATACCAAGGCATGAAAGCCTCTTGGATATTAAAGTATAAATCCACCCCTCTCCAAGTAAGAGAGAGGGGTTTGGTTCATGTGTAATTCTCCTTTTTTGTAATTTTGCAAGTAATCTTCCATCTTTTTCTTCTCTCTACCTTTCTCTCTCTAACTTCTCTCTAAACTTCTTCCATATTTTCTCATCTTATTTTCTAGTTTCGGATATGAAGTGAAAGTGATTTATTGGTGACGACATTTGGTATCATTCGCCACGGGTGGGTTTAGTTTTTGTTAGTTTTTAGTTGTTATTTTCGTGGTTGTAAGCTTAGTTTCGTGTTTTTTTAGTAAGCAAAGTGGCACGAATTTGTTTCTTGGCATATACGCGTTTTAGTCGTGGTTCTTTGGATCGAACGAGTGTTCTAAAAGCGCGGGTTCAATGAGTGTTTTTTAAATAGTTTGGGAATCGAACGTTGTCATACTAGTTGAATCGAAAGCGAACAAGCATCATTCGAACAAGCTTCATTCGAACAAGCATCATCGAACAAGCACCATTCGAACAAGACCATCGAACTAGTAGCTTTCTTTGTTGATCGAACAAGATCATCGAACGAGTCTCAACATTTGAGGATCGAACTAGTGACATTTCTCGTGATCGAACGAGTGTGATCGAACCAGAGTGATCGAACGAACGTGATCGAACGAGCGTGATCGAACGAGCACCGATCGAACGAGCAACGATCGAACGAGCAACGATCGAACGAGCAACGATCGAACGAGAAACGATCGAACGAGCAACGATCGAACGAGCGGACTCGAACGAACGGACTCGAACGAGCGGAACCGAACGAAATTTTTTTAGAAAACTTGTGTGACGAAAAGGGTTTCAGTAAAACAGCCATAACTTTTGATCCGTAAGTCCGTTTTAGGCCCGTGACCTCTCAAATCGAAGAGAAAAACGAGACGGATCACGCTGTAACCACCTTTAGCTGGTTAAGGATTTTTCGAAGGCCAAAAAAACAACATCGTTTTCCAAGAATTTAATTGACGTTTTTTTTCAGTTTTTTTTTAGAAAGTTCCGCTGATGTCCTAAATCAAATTTTTTTTGTTTTACGGTTTTTTCTTGATTTTGTAAAATCCCGTGAAAGATACGATTCTTCTCTCGGTTTAAATCCAAGAATTGTAAAATCCCGTGAACATTAATTGTACTCAATCCACAACAACAATCACTTTACCTGCTTAAGATCCTACAAATCCTTCTCACTTCATAATTCTTCAATCATCCATCATGACGACTCCAATTGCAACTTCCACAACCGACAGTCAAATGCATAACAACATAATGGCAGCTGGTTCAAGGGATCGTCCACCAATGCTTGCAACAGGACGATATGCACAATGGCGATCACGGTTCTTACGATACATTGATACAAGACCAAATGGTGATGCCTTACGAAAGTGCATTCTCACAGGTCCTTATACTCCAACAATGGTCACTACACCAGCTGTTCCGGCAACAGAGGATTCTCCGGAAGTTCCTGCAAAAACATCAGTCGAGACAGTTCTGAATATGACTCCTGAGAACAAAGCTCATTATGAATCTGAAAAAGAAGCGATTCATTTGATATTGACTGGAATTGGAGATGAAATCTACTCAACTGTTGATGCATGTCAGACAGCTCAAGAAATGTGGGAAGCCATCGAGAGGTTACAACAAGGTGAATCACTCAATATTCAAGATGTCAAGACAAACTTATTTTGGGAGTTTGGTCAATTCACCTCTCACGATGGAGAGACAATTGAGTCTTACTACACAAGATTCTACAAGATGATGAATGAAATGATCAGAAACAATTTGACAGTTGCAACGATGCAAGTCAATGTTCAATTTCTTCAACAACTTCAACCAGAATGGTCAAGATTTGTCACGATTGTGAAGCAACAACACAAGTTGGATGAAGTTTCATATCATAAGCTCTTTGACATTCTGAAACAATACCAAAAGGAAGTTAATGAACTCCGTGCTGAAAGAATGGCCAAGAATGCTAACCCATTAGCACTTGTTGCTACTGCTCAAACAATGCAAGATCCTTATTATCAAACACCAAAACATCACAAATCATATGCACCAACATCCAAAGCTTCACTTCCAACCAGATCTCATGCAGCTACAAGATACAAAGGCAAAGAGATAGCCAAACCAATCACACCTCCATCTGAGTCAGCTTCTGAAGAAGACAGTGATCCTGAACAAGCTCAGAAGGACAAAGATATGCAGAAGAATTTGGCTCTCATTGCAAAGTACTTCAAGAAACTCTACAAACCTACCAACAACAACCTCAGAACTTCCTCAAACACCAGAAACAAGAATGTGGATACTAATCCAAGATACAAGACTGACAATCAGACTGGACAGTTTGGGAATCAGAGGGCAGTAAATGTTGTTGGGGCTAGGGAAACTGTAGGTGGTCCAGTAGTGCAACAGTCTGGGATACAGTGCTTTAACTGCAAGGAATTTGGTCATTATGCTAAGGAATGCAGAAAGCCAAAACGGGTTAGAGACTCCACGTATCACAAGGAAAAGATGTTGCTGTGTAAACAAGCTGAGAAAGGTGTTCAACTTCAAGCAGAGCAATCTGACTGGCTAGCAGACACGGATGAGGAAATTGATGAACAAGAGTTGGAAGCACATTACAGTTACATGGCAAAGATTCAAGAGGTTCCTAATGCAGACTCAGGCACTGACGCTGAGCCATTGGAACAGGTACACTACGATACTGATCATAATGTGTTTGCCAATGACTTACAACATTTTGAGCAATCTGAATCTATTAGTAACACATGTGCAGTGGAAACGGGTGATAGTAATGTCATTCCTGACTCACCGGATATGTGTGATAATGATATTCAGAATGACCAACATGATGTAGAATGTGATGATGAGCGTGTTGCACTTGCTAATTTAATTGCTAATTTAAAGCTTGATGTCGATGACAATAAAAAGATACAAAAGCAATTAAAGAAAGCAAATGCAACATTGACTCAAGAGTTAACTGAGTGCAAATCTATTCTTGCGGAAACTAGTAGAACTCTAGGAGAATCTAATAGTATCCGGGATAGTTGTTTAGTTGCACTTCAAAACAAACAGACTGAGTTTGAGAGGTACAAGGCTTTTAATGATCGTACAGTTGACTATGACAAACTTGAACGTAAGTTAAATGAAACTCTAGGACTATTAGCTCAAAAGGACATTGACATACAAGAAGGTTTAAAAGTTAAGGCCTACGAAATTTCTGTTGTCCAAGCAAAACACGATGAATTAGTCAAACAGAGTCTTTTAACTAGGTCACATTACGAAGGTCTTGTCAAGGAGAAAACAAAGGTAATAACGGATCTGAAACTTAAGGAAGAGAAAGATATTGACAAAATGATTTCAATGGAACATCAATTAAAGTTTTTGAATGAAATTGTTTACAAACGGAGTCAATCAATCCAAACCATTCATCGGTAGCACCCAAATGCTCTACATTTAATGGAAGACCTACCTTTGCCAATCCAATGTACCTCAAAAAGGCTCAATATGAGCACCCAGGTTTGTATGCGATCACACAAGACCAATCTGATCCTGCAACCAGACTCATCCCCGATAGGGAAGAGATTCTGACTCTTGCTGAAGAGAGTCGATCTAAATTGAATAAAGACTTCGTCAAACCATTTGACTACACGAAGTTAAATAGTCTTTATGAAATTTTCAAACCCCCAGCCCAGCATTATGAAATTCAGTTAGCACAGGCAAATGAAATAAGAAAGAAAATGTGGAGAAAATCATTTGTGAAAACAAAGCCAAATATTTTCAAAAACATAGATTTCTTACCAGTGTCTAAATCAGTAAGCAAAAGTAGACAAGCATATAATGTCATGACAAATAACATTAATCATCTGAAAGAAATTGTCAATCAAGCATGGGTAAAACATTCAAAAGACCTTCTTTATCTTCGTAACCCAACTGCGCAAGATATGGAAATCCTAGTAAAGACATGTTTGATGCCCCTTGCCCTTAAGACTCAGAATGATAGTTTCGCATTTGTACATGAACTTAAGCAAGAAATGCATGCAGATTTAAAGTACGTTGAAAAGATTCGATACACTAGCTGCTCGGTCAAAAGCTACGACTTGGGAGATAAGATACTTATGCAGAATATAATATGGTAGTATAACTCTTTATATATCTACGGAGATTTTATATGATTATTGATTGATATATGGATCCTAAAAAAAGTTTGATAGTTATCTTGTAAAGACTCTGTGGTAGTATAACCAAACGGAGACCTAAAGGTTTAAGTTTATAGAGATGCAAAAGAGATAGAGTACATCCTCTAAAAAAGAACGTCAAAAGGCTTCAAGTTTGTAATTCTAAATAACAATCAAGAGTACCTCCCGAGTATTATCAATAGATTGAACAGTATTTGTGTATTTTGGTATCATTCCTGTTCCTTTATTTTCACTGTCTGTATTCATCTGATATATACTTCAACTGAATTAAAGTTAACAATGGTGTAGCTAAATCGACATTCATTCATAATAAATTCGATTACAGACATGACATAATACTACTATTTCATATATAATTGGAAAACATACATGAATGGTTCAGATACAAAACGATCACTACAATTAGGTTACAAGATAAAAGAATATATACAACCTAAAGCCATACTAGCCGGGAGTTACCCGTAATACTTAGTATGCTGTACAAAATAACTAGCCATAACATGATCTATGAACTGCTACCAGCCTCCTCTGGTGCATCTGGCTGTGCCGGACCGCTGCCAGCAACTCTGTAATCGTCGCCTGTCTCCCGCGGTTCGCTACCTGCAACTCTATAATCACTGCCTGCTGACCCAATACAGTAGTACACAGTGACATAACCTCTGAACGTGCAAGATCACTAGCATCCATGGATTGTCCCTAAGCCTCTCAAGACATCCTAGCCTCTCTCTCCATCAGTAGAGTTGTACGAGCATGTGCACGCCTATCCCTATACAACATTTTGAGCTGACCAACCATCAGCTGTCACTCAGTCTGCTCATCATCCAACCTCACACAGATCTCATCTGTATCTTGCCTAACCTTAGTGGCAAACTCTATCATCCGTCGACCCAACTCTGTGTCACCAGTCGCTAGTGCCCCTGACATGTCTACTAGCATCTCCTCCCAGGTGTCGATGATCCCATAACTGACATCTCTCTCTAGATCACGCCTAATATCCTTATCCATGGTGGCAACAAAACCATAGTCTGCCCTAAAACCTCTAGTCGGTCTAGCGGCAGCAGCAGACGAGCTCTCTCCGACCTCGTACCTAGGACCAAAAGCAAAACATAACCTCTTCTGAGGTGGTAAGCAAACCTCAGGCATGTTTGCTCCATGGTCAACAGAGGGTAGCAGCAAAGATGGTGATGAAGTAGGTAGCGGTATGGGTAAGAGTGGTGGTGTCCCTGATAGAGGTGTATCTGCTTTAGTGTGGGAGAGTATGATATGTGGCGGTGGTTAATGGGAAGTAGACGGTGCCTTGGCTCTCAGCCAGATCATGGCAGCTTTGTATCGCAATGGATAAGTAGGACTAGCAGGTGGTGGAGATGATACGGGTAATGGTAATAGTATCGAGGGTAGTGGTAGAGAAGGAATCTGAGACAGTGGTGATAGCCATGGGGAAAGTGGTGATAGTGGTGGAGTAGGTATAGCAAGGAGTCTGGCAACCTCTGTATTAGACCAAAATGGTATAGGTGGCTCATCTTGGATCGATATCCTAGCAGTAACTCGGTATGCAAGATGTGGTGGTGGTGTGGCCGCAGACTCATCGGTCTCAAATGGCTCAGTCTCCTCAGCATATGAGGCATGATCAACAACTGGTAAAGCAACAGCTGTTGAGTCGGCAGGAGCTAGGTGCTCCTCCTCCTCCTCCTCTTCCTCCTCAAGATCAACATCATCATCCTCGTCATCATCAGATGACTCATCCTCATCATTGCCATTGTCTCCTCCGTCGGCAGGATAATTAGCAGGATCCTCCTCAGGGTCCTCATCATCATCCTCCTTCGGATCCTCCTCAGAATTCTGCCTCGGGAACTACCTAGCGAATTAGTAGTGGGTGGTAGAGCAGCAGCAGGGGGCTGCTCCTCACTGGAGTACCACATCCCTGGTGGCAATGAACTATGGATTTAAAAAAAAACCCCGGCCCCTTTCCTCCTTGGATCCAAGTCTGGCCAGAGTGGTGCCTGCTCTGCTACTCAGGGCCAGGCATGTAGTCCCTGGAGATGGTGGTCCTGAAAGCGGCCCGACCAACGTAGGCATATGGGTCCTCTGAGATATCACGGGCGTCCCACGACTCCCGGTGATCTGACAATTGACAAATCCAGCAAATGGGCCTGGATACCTCTGTGTATGTAACCGTGGAATCCACAGAATCCGACATGACTGTATCTGAAAATCCAAAATAGCTTATATTAGTATTTAATATAAGACTCTTATAGTAATATACATTTATACCATAACATGTATATCAATCCTAAATGCATCTAGTCTTAACCAACTAATGCAACAAGTAGTGTATGTATATATGTCCTGTGAAAATCCCTTTGTATGAATGCAATGTTTGAAAATGGTTATAGTCCAGCAAAAACATTTGACCTGGTTCTCTATAACTTTGGCTCTTGATACCAATCTGTAACACCCCCAAATTGGGTCGCAACGGAATATGGGTTGGGGGTGGTACTTCATAGATCAATAACACAAGATATATATAAGAACGACCATTAAAAGCCGTTTAAAACTGATACATTGGATTTAACAAATTGTTTGTTACAAAAGCCCGGAGCTTCACTTGCACCTCGTGCCTTATTGATCCTTTGAAAAACATTGCTTAAAACGTCCAAAGCATATTGTTAGTAATTCCACCGTTTATAAAAAGTAGTAATGTAGACCGCAAGATTTTCCGCCATGAAATGCAAACAGATGCAAACAACATAAAAATGTAATTACGTTTTCCTAAGCTGCATGACACGTAAGCTACGACATGTAGGAAATGCAAATATAAATTGGCCAACATTGGCCCGTAGATGATGTTCTATGACCCGCAACATTCTTATGTCCGACATGGTGGATACGTATCGATGGTCCAGAAAACTGCACAATAGTCAAGACTCACCCCGAACGGGATGTCCAATCCCAAATAGAATCAATTTATAACATTCCACTCACAACAGTAATTGACAGTTCATGATAATGGGCTGAGAGGTTATCGCTACTAGGCAAACACATATCGTAAATGTGAAATGTGCACTTGGCGTCCAATTGTAAAACATTCATAGTTTCCACACCCTCAAAACTTATAAATCATTAAAAGTAAAATTTAGGGGCTATGAACTCAACCATGAAATAATGAATATCAGATAATATCACAGAAAATGCGTCCAGATAAACGCCGAATGCAACCGAATAATGATAGGTGCCGTATAAGAACTAAGAATTTTGAATAACTACGACCATATATAGATTTCTATATAGCTACATCCACATCTAATTGGTATGGGAAATCATATTTATAAAGTTAAAACATTTATAAATATTTTCATTAGTAAAAACGACGTAATTTTATCTTTTTTAAGCCTGATTTCTGTACGTTTCGAATGTCCTAGCTTTCGTATTAAGACGAGTTATCAAAATATTACATTTTCATATTTTTAGTCCCCTGGTGAACAGTGTTTTTACTGTTCATGACAGTTTATAAATTTATTTTTATAAATTTAGTTATCGTAAAACCCGTAAATGTCGTATCTTATTCGTTTTAGCTCCGTTTTTTTAGTGGATTCTTTTCGAGCACGGTCTGTTTGTAATTAAAAGTTATATCCATGATTAATGATGTGTTTCAAACATAATGTCTGATGAACAGTAACTTTTATAAAATTATTTATTGTCGTAAACTCGCGTAATTCATAACTCCTTCGCTATTGATCGAAAAATTACGATTCTAATTGTTTTAGAATCCTAAAATTATGTACTATCTGGGAAAAATAATAAACCTTATATATCAAAAGTCATTTATAACTTGTATTTATAAAATTTCTTTTATAACGCGTTTAATTATACTAGTAACTTATAATTTACGTATCTCTCCTTTCGTTATAAATCGGGTTTTCAAGTTCTCTACATTGTCCCACGATCCTTGTGACATGTATTATTTTTTATAAAACAAAAAATATGATATGTAAATTTGAATTTTCAAACAGCCCACTTTGTCCATTTTGTTTAAAATGTGTTTATAACTAGTTTTTTTATAACTTTTAGCTGAACCACCTGTTACAGTCCATTAACCATACTAATTATCACATGACTTGACTTTTTACTAGTCTTCCTAATATATAAGAGGTGGTAGAGAATACCTTTGTAGGTATTTGTAGTAGATATCCGCCCTTTGTAATATATAGTGTATGGATTAGGACTAAGACCCTAAGGTAGGATGATCCCTGCACCTTATCATCATGGTTCTAGTTCGTTCAACACAGAGTCCGGGGAAGCTAGTATTAATCTGAATACTAATGTTGACGACAACGATGAAGATAAGGTGCAGGAAATTCAATGACCAGAGGGCAGGGACAAAGCGAGAGCTGCTGTGAGGAAAAATAAAGGGTCAAAATCATCGGCATCGTCAAGCGTAAATGAGGATGCATTGGCTAGGTTGATGGTAACTGAGATGGGTGCTGAGAAGAAAGAAGAACGCTTAGCGTTTTTAGATATCAAAATGAGGGAGGTGGAATGTCGTGAACGAGAGCTTGAACAACAAGACATGAGGTTCTATCTCTAGCCATACGATCACTTGGTCGGGGACCAGCGAAAGGCAATGGATGAAATAAGGGCAAAGATCAATGCGAAGTATAATTTGCAGTATTAGTTTACGTTTAAGTTTTTTATTTATCTATGTATCACATCATTTTTATTTATCTATGTATCGTTCAAGTTTTTTATGTATGAATAAAAGTTTTTAATTTAGTTGACATTTTTATTAATTTCATACGTTTACGTTTACATTTTTATTAATTTCGTACGTTTACGTTTTTAATTTATGAATGAATGTAATTAAATAAAAAAATGATGTGTAAGGTGAGTTGGGTATGAAAGGTGAATGTTATTACGGTTGAAAGGTGAGTGATAAAGTTGGAGAGAGAAAGCTGACGTGGCGCTGAGGTGTAAGGTGAGTGAAGGGCTGTTATTCCATCCAGCCTAAGGTTTGTTCATATATGTTAAATATAAGGCAGTTGTATATGATTACTCGTGGTTCAAACAATAATTAACTATAATATAAATCACATGGCACTCGTGGGGGTAATCATGTTATGGTGCGATGATGTATATAGGTAGGATGACGATGATGCATTTTTAACCTTCTTTTTGGATGACGATGGCTTTTTTTTAATTTGCTACTAAAGTAGGGCTAGAACAGGTTTTGGAAAACTAAAATGTTAATTCCTCCTACAAAACATCATACTAATCTTCCTACGCACAGGATTCTGACAAATGGCAAAACTTATTGTTTAGATTTAGAGAGATAATAAGTGAAAAAAGTATATATTATATGATTGTGTGTGTAGGAGGATAAGTAGGATAATTTTGTAGAATGATTTAGCAATGCTCTTTCGAAAAGGGTCCATGGATGATTCTTCATTCTTCCATCATTCTTAACAAATGGGCTCCTAATATATCCTTGACAAACGATAGGGTTACTAAGGTCCTTGTTTAGGTTAAAATGCATAAAGTGTTGGTTATTGCTTATTCAGAGGATGGTCTTAGTTTGATTGCTACACAAATTAGGAATCCTATCATGCTTAACGCGTTCACAAGTTCCATGTGTGTTGAATCTTAGGGCCAAATAAGTTTTGCCCGTGCTCTTATTGAAATCAGTTTGGATAAGGAAAGAGAGGAATAAGTGGTAATGGCTATTCATGTGGTAGACGATATTGGCTATACCAAAGCAACTGTTAGAGTGAAATATGAGTGAAAGCCTCCACATTGTGTTGATTGTCAAATCTTTGGACATTCTCATGACCATTGCCCTAAGCGTGTGAAAGAACCTGCTCAAGCTACTATAGATAAGCCGATTTTACTGAAGTTATAGGTCGTAAAAACAAAGAGAAAATGGTTGATAATTCGCAGCCTAAAGCTAGACAGATTGGTGATGTTCGACTTACTAAACCTAAACTAAACTTCTACCGCCCTATTAGTAAACCAGTTATGGTTAATAATCATGCTAAGGGTCCTACTTCAAAGCCTAAGGAACAGGGGGAGGCTTCTACATCACAAGCTGGTAAGAGTGGTGTGAACTCCCCTCCTAAGAAGGATGTTGATAACGTCCCTTTAAAAAACACTTTTGACGCCCTTAAGGATACTTATGCTAGTAATGATGTTGGAAGTATAATGGATGATAGTGATACCGAAGAAGTAGAAAATGTTTTTGTGGAAGATAATGGGACACCCATGGATAACCTGGTCGATGATGCACGAAAGAAGGTGGAGGCTCCTCCTAAGAAGACTCACAGGAAAACTGGTAATCTGGTTAGGTAGGAAAATGTGACTCTCCGAAGAAGAAATGTAATATTCCCCTCTCCTGAACCGAAGATTCACACTTGAATATTGAAGGTGAGAAAAGTGAGCATGAAAATGCCTTAGCAAAAATGGTTTGAAGGCCTTCAGATGGTTTATTAGGCTTTTTGTTAGCCTCAAAATATTGAGTCTAACAATGGAAGTTCGTTCATTAATTATATTAGGTCTCGGTCATTAATTAATATACGTTGTAATAGGCTAGACGGGTAAACGGGCTCTTTTTATGTAATCTAACCGGTCACGTGTATCGGGCGAAAGCCCAAGTAAACCCGAGCCTGGCCCGTAGAAATACCAAAGGCATGCAAGCCTTTTAGTTTGATACATATACACCCCACCAAGGTAGGTGAGGTGAGTTGGTCATTTGTATTATTTCATTTTGCAAGTAATCTTCCATTCTCTCTCACTTTTTCTCTCTACCTTCTTTCTCTACAATTCTTTCTTCATCTCCTTCCTACTTTTCTTGTTCTTAATTATGAAGTGAAGTGATTTCGTGGATCCGACATTTGGTATCAAGAGCCTCGGGTAGATTGTGGTTGTTTTGATGGTTCATAAAGCTCAAACACTTATTATCGTGCTTATTATCAAATATAAGCTCACGAATCACAAAAAGTTTCGGGCTTATTGGTTTGTTTTTCTTCTTTATTTCTTGCTTCACTCGAAATACACCTTCTTGTGTTTCATTTTGTGTAATAAGCTCAAATTCATGGCTTATTTTCAAGATAAGCTCACGAACCAAAAAAATTTTGGGCTTATTGGTTCGGATTATTTGCTTAACCCTTCATACACTTGTTCTATATCTTCTAAAGTCACTACTAAATGTCTTAGATAAACTTCTTGTTGGAATTTTAAGCTTACAAAATTCGGCTTATTTTCAAGCTTATTTTCGAAGCTTATTTGAGTTTCTGCTTATTTCTTTGTGCTCACAACCGGTCAAAAAGAGGGGACCAAGATCCACTATTTTAGCTTCAAAAGATAGGGACACTTTGTTTGGTAGTAAAAGTGGTTCACACCCGATACTGACGTCGAGCGGAATATGTAAGTCGAGCCCAAGCGAAACATGTAAGCTAAGCGAAATATGCAGGAAAAGTTGAAGCGAAATATGCAGGTTTAAGTCAAGCGAAATATGTTAAATTCGAAGCGAAATATGCAGTTTTCTATTCAAGCGAAATATGTTTAAAGTTCAAGCGAAACATGCAATTCTCAATTCAAGCGAAATATGTTTTAATTACAAGCGAAACATGCAAGACTGAACTTCAAGCGAAACATGCAGTGGTCAGTTCAAGCGAAATGTGTTTAAAGCGAAACATGCAAGATTGATTACAAGCGAAATATGTTTCAAATTCAAGCGAAATGTGTAATGCTTTGAAGCGAAATATGTCATTTTCAGTCCAACCGAAATATGCAACTTTGATCAAGCGAAATGTGCAGTTTTCTAATTAAGCGAAATATGCAAACTCTTCAAGCGAAATATGCAATTTCTGTTTCAAGCGAAATATGTCAATTAACATTCACGGTTTTCTATTGATTTTGTAAAATCCCCGCGAAAGACTAACACCTTTTCTCGTTTTTAATCATAACTTTGTAAAATCCCGTGAACTTTTATTGCTTTTCTTTTTACACACAACTTCAATCACAACGAATCTACTAAGATTTTTCCAACAATCTTTGTTCAGCTTCCTGATTATTCAGTAAAATGGAAACGAAAGATACTTTATCTTTGTGTTCTAATTCGGAAGAACAACAAATGCAACAAATTCAAGACAAAGCAAAAAAGAGTTGCATGGTATCTTTTCGACAACTTCATTCACACCTCAAGCTTCTTTCAAACAACGACTTAAAAGGAACTCGAACCGAGTCTGGATTCAAACGTGCATTTGCGACACTCTTTGGTCAAGATATAGAGACTTTCACAGGCACAATGTTCCTATACGTGGATCAACTAGAAAAGCAACTTGACAAAGAAGAATTTCAAGAGATTGGATCCATGGCTTCTTTTAAAGTACTCGAGACACAGTTTCAGATGTTCATCAAGTCACGGATGTATATGGATGATGAATATGTTGTAATGACACGCAACTACTTTCTCCAATACACTCAACTCGAGATTCCAGAATTCCGTGACACACTGATCCAACACATGGAATCTGTGAAGAAGTCGATTGATGAAAGAGCACTGCATAAAAGAGAGTATGACATCTGGGTGAATGAAAGACAAATGCAGACAACAGAGGATAAGGTTGATTCGAGTAAAGCATTGGATGCTAGCTTGGTTGATACAGAAAGCAGTGGGACAACATTAAAAGAGCAAGATAACAACAACAGATCAGGATATGAATCACATGCTGATGATGCAGATATCAGACCCATATATGATGAAGAGCTAATGGCTGAGGTACAAACGACTGCTGAAAATCAATATCTTTGCTACTAGACAACAACATACTAAGCAACCTGAATTCCCAAAAAATAATGAATGAAGGATTGACCCAAAAGTGAACAATGTCATGACACATGTCCTTTGCCTGCTAATGTAAATGATAACCAGACAACTGAACTCACAAATCAATCCCTCGAATTTGAAAATATTTGTCTCAAAAAGACTGTTGCCCAATTTCAAAAAGATTTTTTAAGAATGGAAGCACATTGTGTTAATCTTGAACTTAAATATCAAAATCAAGCTTTAAAAGAAGGGCAACATGGTTAATTTTTGAAAGTAAAAAGTAATGAAGCCAAGGTTAAACATGACATAGATGTAATTGAAACAATAAACATCGAATTGGAACATAAAGTGGCTAAGTTACTTAAGGAAAATGAGACTTTGAAAAGGCATTACAAAGAACTGTATGATTCTATCAAGACAACGAGAGCTAAGAACATAGAACACACAACTTCTTTGATTGCAAATAATGATAAATTCAAAGCTCAACTTCAGGAAAAAGGGTTTGCAATTGCAGCATTAAAAATGAGTTAAGGAAATTAATAGGAAATAGTGTGAATACTAAGTTTGCAAAATCGTCAATCTTAGGGAAACCGGCTTTACAACCACGTAGAAACCAATCAGTTGTTAGACAACCGACTGCGTTTAAGTCTGAACGACCTAGAATTTCAAAGCAACAGTTTGCCTCCCAAGTTGATGTCAATAACGATTTGTCAAAACCAGTCACTACACATTATTTGCCTAAGGAAAGAGAATCTGCTGTTGCAAAACCTCATCACATGATTGCACCTGGCTCATCTAGGTATAGCTCAAATGACATGGTTCATAATCACTACCTAGAGGAAGCTAAGAAAAAGACACAAGAAAGCAGTAGGAATTCAGAACCTAGTGTGATGCCTTCTGCTAGATCACAAACACAACAATGTAGCCAAACCAAAACCTTGGATCAATAACCAAAATTTTAGGAATTGGCCTGCATTTAAGATTATTGCGTCAACGACAAAGACTGTTTCCCATACAGAGACACTCTAGGAATTCTAGAAGTTTTTTCTGACTCCAAACATTTTGTTTGCTTCAACTGTCAGAAATGCGTACCTTATAATGCCAATCATGATTCTTTGTGTAACAAAATTCCCTGAATGAAGTCAACTCGACTGTGCTTAAGTTCCATCCAATAAACAACAAAACGATACATACACCATTAGAGCAAACAATTTTGCAAAGAAAACCAGAAAGACAGATCCCAAAAAGCATAGGTCGTCAATTCAAAAGACTTCCCGTTTACCTGAAAAAACAAGTGACCGTAGACTGTGTCTTGGTGTGAAACCGACTGGTAAAATTTTTAAGACAGTTGGTCTTAGGTGGGTTTTCCTACTAGAAAGGATATTCACGCTCATGCACAACTAGACTTGACAGTGAAACCCCAAAAATGGTTCGAAATGACGATAACACTAACAAGTATGAATGTAACAAACACTTGATGCAATGCAGGTACACTTAACATACCTGCAGTACAGCTTTAAATCCAACAAAGGAAGACTCCAAATTTGTATGCGGAAAAGGATTTGAGATCTGAGAAACCAGGACTTCAAGGAATTTTCATCTGATGCATAAGCAATGACTTCTGATCATAACAGTTCAGAACTCGGAATTCACGACCACAACATGAACTGTCAAGTTTAAAAGTGTTCCAAAAGTTGTTCCTTCCAGCAGACAAGACAGCTACACCACGAGCAAGAGTTTGAATTACTATTTCTACCATCACTCTAACAATAACGATGTCAGCATGTAAATATTTTTTATAAAACCAAATACAAAAATATTAAATTTTCAAAAAAGAAAGTACAAAATCAAAAAATCTAAAATGTTTCAAACATAATCTTCTCGACATGTCTCTAGGAATCACTAACCATATAACTACCTAGAAATGTTGAATAATATAACACGGCTTGTAACTGAAGTTATCGAACAGAGATTTCAAATGTATTTTCAAACTGTCATTCTACTTTTTCCCTTATATGACTTGTCAATCCTCTCAGATTGCAACACGGACACGAACACAAAGGCGAGTGTACGCCATCAGTGCGCTTATTCCTTAGCGTTAAGAAGAAAAGTCTTCTAACATTTGGTTTTTCAAAAAAGTTTAACATAATTATTGCAAGAGATTTCTCACTAACGATTCAAATCTTTTCAAATTGTGTGCTTCAACACTCCATTCCTCATATGTTTTACAAGACAAGAATCTACATTTGGTGTCATTTATTTAAAAAATGAGTCAAAGTTTGAGGGGAAAGAGTTTTTCTGAAAAACAAAGTATTAATGATTTTGGATACATCATAACATGACAATTTTCTTATGTGCTTCAACACATATAAAAGGTATATAATAACATCTACGGAATAATAATGACTATTAAATAGATTTGATTGTTATAAGAGATTAGGTGGTTGACATAATTTTAAGCATTCTTCGATGATAAAATAATTATCTTTCAAAATTGTGTGCTCAACAATGCTAACCCTCAATTTATATACATTTTTAACAACTTGGTATCATTGTTTTTGGGTCCAAACATATGTAAAATTAAAGGGGAGCAAGTTAATGTACCATATAATTCATGCTAAATTAAAGTTTTTCCCCATGGTATTTCAAGATAATCTTTAATCATAAGTATTCAAAAACAAAGTGAATTAGTATATTAAAATAAGGGGAAGAAATGTATTTAATATGTGATCTTGAAAAAAAATAAATGATCTTACGACTCAAAGTGCTTTGATACTCTTTGGAAAAATGTTTTATGGTTACGATCTCATACCCCAACAACATCTTATTTCACCGACGATTCTGAATTCATAAGAGTGGGTAAGGTAGGTATTTTGTCCTATGATTCCAACCAGAACCGGAGGGATCTACCCAAGGACACTCCATAGTTAGAAATAGCAGTCCTTAGGTATGATTGGAGATGAATGTGTATAAGGGAATAATGCCGACTAAGATTGAGCTAACACTGGAACAATCACAACAAGGTGTTAGTAATGACGTCTTGGTAAGCATTGAAGGGGTTGAAGAATGAAAAAGAAATGTATGGATAAAGGGTGAAAAGAAAGAAGCCCTCCACACAACTTAGGCAAAAACCGGGTCAATACATATGCTGTCAGAATCACAATGTTGATTGCTGACATTGAAGACGACATCAGACCCATAATGCACACCCTTTCCCACCATTCGGGTTTTCTCTCAACAGAAACTTGTCTCATTTGTCACGGAGATACACACGACTTCTATTGACTTTCTCACTCCGAGATAGTTGATATTGAATAGGTGGCAGTCTGCTCCAGCCTCCGATTACTAAAACCAAAATGCACTAATCGAGTCTAGAGCCAAGAGATCCATAAATAAATCTCATTAGGACACATTCCATTACTAACACTTGTTGAACACCAATTAGTTCACAAGCTGTTAGACCAAAGAGTCCCTACGCAATATCCTTGTCTGATTGTGCCAAACATCCAGTGATACTTATGTATCTCACAATGACGAATGAAAATCCTGCTTGAGCCAACATCAAACAAGCTCGTTGGTAGTGACTTTGGTGAATTCTATATGAATCAAACTTGTATGCAACTGAAAGAAACAATGGTGCGATTTCCAATGTGAAATCCAAACTAGTTACCAGTAAATGAATTGACGGCTTAATCAGAAAGATAGTAACTATCTGATTCACTCTTACCGTGTTGTCTGCTTTGAGACGTTCCGGTAATGAGAACTAGCAAGCATGGTAAATCTAATACATCTGTGTTAGAAGATCCTACGCTTTGAGCTGGAAACCCTGTCAAGGAGATTCTTTGAATCTACCTGATCACAGGTACAGTATTTATACTGTAAAACGGTCCTACGGAACCGGAGGTTAATCTAACCAAATCCGGACGAATGACAAAGCCATATTCGTCCACACGCTTTATTGCTAACTGTTTTATTTCAGGATACATAAAGATGGAGATGGTGATGCCTTATTCCAGCTGAAGTCGGATTCATTACCACATGCTCATGCTCAAACTACAAAGACATACTATAAGCATCAAGATTCAAGAATCATGAAAGCTCAAGAATTAAAGACAAAGACTTCCGCACAAACTCTGATATACAAGATCTTCCTTCAAAGATATCAAGTCTATCAAGGGAGATTGTTAGCAAGCTTTTAAGATGATGCAAAGTATGAGCATGTTGGTCAAGACACAAGATCACAAGGTGGCAAAGACGATCAAGATGGAAGGATAAAGATTTAAAGATCTCGGACGAAAAGACAAAGTCAAAAGACAATGACAAAGGCTTCAGATCATAGATCACAAAGCATGAAGGAACAAGCCTACAATGTAGACAGAGACAAAGATCACAAGAGCTTAACGACAAAAGCAATCTCATTGATCTCACGAAGGAGTGTCACAATGAACTCACTTCGGGGGAGATTGTTAGCCTCAAAATATTGAGTCGAACAATGGAAGTTTGGTCATTAATTATATTAGGTCTCGGTCATTAATTAATATACGTTGTAATAGACAAGACGGGTAAATGGGCTCTTAAATGTAAGCTAACCGGTCACGTATATCGGGCGAAAGCCCAAGTAAACCCTAGCCTAACCCGTAGAAATACTAAAGGCAAGTAAGCCTTTTAGTCTAGGTATACATACCACTCTCCATGAATGGAGTTTGCTGGGCCGAAGTTGGAGATGTTCAACTCACAGGACCAGAAATAATCCATGAAACCACTGAAAAGATAGTGCAAATTCGACAACGCTTGCAAGCTGCAAGAGATCGGCAAAGAAGTTACGCCAATGTAAGGCGAAAGCCTTTAGAATTTCAAGTTGGAGATCATGTTATGTTAAAAGTGTCACCTCGTAAAGGTGTCATCCGATTCGGAAAACGAGGAAAGCTTAATCCCAAGTAAATTGGAACTTTCAAAATCCTTGAACGGATTGGCTCAATGGCATATAAACTTGAGCTTCCTGAAGAGCTCAGTAATGTCCACAGTACTTTCCACGTTTCTAATCTAAAGAAATGATTATCTGACAAATCCCTTGTCATCCTAATAAAAGAGCTTCGACTCAATGACAAACTCAACTTTGTGGAAGAACCAGTGGAGATCATGGATCGAGAAGTCAAGCAACTAAAACAAAGTCATATTCCTATAGTCAAAGTAAGATGGAACTCTAAAAGAGGACCAGAATTTACATGGGAACGCGAAGATCAAATTCGTGCCAAGTATCCACATCTGTTTTCCAACATCACTCCGGCATCCAACTAAATCTCGGGACGAGATTTCTTTTAAGGGAGGGAGACTATAACAACCCGTAATTTTCATCACTGTAATTATCCATCTATTAAATTAGATGCACTGTAATATCCATCTATTATAAATATACCACCTTTTTACAGGGAAATTTTTGCTTTATCTCATTATGCAACGTAACTTGCATCTCTAAAGTAAACGAGCTCACGCAACCTCTACCAATGCCATCT
>BQNB010051377.1:27690-41021 GCA_026074375.1 Tanacetum coccineum | reverse complement strand
CATTTCTAATGAGCATAAACTTAAAGGTACACGCTTGAAACATATTGTACACATATCTAACACAATTATTTTTAAAAAGTACGCATTCAAGCCTTATTTGCATTTAAATCACATCTCAATAAACAGAATCTCCATAATGAAAAAGACTACATCCAACATATTTACTAGTGAAAGACAATAAAACCAAAGTTCAATTTCAAACAAACACACACAAAACAAGCACCATCAAATAGCGTATAACAATGTTCACTTATAAAATAAGTAAATACAGTAGCATAAGCCAGTTGTCATAATTTCATTAGCCCTCAAACACAATCAGGCGTGATCTATAAAATTTGTTGTGTGGTCTTGTATACAAACAGTATTAAAACTTGATGGTGCTAAGAACAAAAGCTAATGCAAGTGGTAGAATAGACAATGATAGTCTCAAATTTTAACTTTCACCATAACCCCTAAGTTATCACAATATGGTAAAAGTGGGGGTGAGCTTAACGAACCGTGGACCGGACCGAACCGAAAAACCGGCCCGAACCGTATCGACCAGACCGAACCTATTTCGGTCTGTCCGGTCCTCGGTCCACACTTTACCTCATGTATGGTCCTCGGTCCGGTCTTACGTGCAACCGACCATTTTGCCTTCTCGGACCCTATTTTTTGCCTCCTTCCTCGTACCTGACCACGACCGAAGAACACTGGCCTGGAATGACCCGCTCCTTTCGTCCCCGTGGTATTTTTTTGGGCCCTAATTCGGTCTCGGTCTGGTCCCCGGTTTTTTTTTAATCCGTCCGGTTTTTTTGACCCCATCCTCACACCGGTGAGGGGGGGGGAGGGGCTACAAAGCCTTTAAATTAATAAATTAACAGCCTATTAACAACAAAGACTGTCAACAACTCCATATAATACAATGCTTACTTGGGTTCGCCTTTCAATGATCATAATAATGATTCTTCAGCAAATAAATATTTATTAACTAAAGTATAAAGATTCTATTGTCAAACTAGAGTGAAAAATATATTTTACCATCAATTTTGAGACCTAGTCAACCAGTAACTTTAATTTTTCAAACTATGTTTTCACATTTAACGCCATTAGTTCGTGAAGAGTTTGTCAATATTGAACAAACTTATACTTGCACGAGCAATCAGAACCCTTCTATTTCAGTAGCCTGCAATTCTGCAAACCAATTGAGTTTTGAGAACAATTAATAACAATTCATTAGAGCACAGAAGTTCAGACTTAAGACCACAAATTTACAAAGATACCAACACAAATAAATTCATGAACACACAAATCTCAAATCATCTAAATGTAACCAGAATTTGCATCAACATTCGTAACACAATAATATAATCATCTCACCATAGACGATATTGGTGCTAACACTACATTTGTTGCAGATTCAAGAAACAAACTAATGAACCTATGATTAGTTGCGGTTACAAGAAAATAAATTGGTAAACAATTTAAAGGAATATGGTGTTAGTGGAGTAGTTAATAAGAAGAAAAGGCAGATTTGGTCAAAGTTTAATATTTTTAGAAGTTTGTGGGCGGGGAATTTAGGGGGGAAACTAAAAAATCAGAGCTAAAGAAATTTTAGTAGGACATAGATCTGTATAATTGTATAGGGAGTGGTTTTTTTATTAAAGAACCGGTTTTGATGAGGTTTAGCTCATAGACAACGGTTTTCGGCACAAAACAGGTTTATTTGGTATCCATGCCAATTAAGTTTTTTACTTTAGAGAGTGGTTTTCTTATAACCGGTCTCTATTAGGGGATTTTTATAGCCTTTTTTGTAGTAGTGGGTGGTTCATGATTTCGATTGTTTGTGGTGTGGATTTTTTACTTTATTGTTGTTAATTGGAGATGTAACTACATCAGGTATGGTAAGCAATCCCAAACACCCATCCATGAAATTTTTATAAGCATGAATAAGCACTTTCCATTTCAATTTTGTTTTGCTCCAGTTTGCCGTTTTTATGTATGTTACGATTTTGGGAAAGATTGGGGTGATTAAGGGGTGTTTGGATTAGCTTATTTTAACTGCCTTCCAACAGCTTAGCACCCTTGCAGACATGAGGGTTGTGTGGTAATGGGTCAAGGTTATGATGCACACAACCTTACAACCCATTACCACTTTTTTATTAGTTTTTTGCAACCCAATTGAGATGCAGATGCACAAAACAACCCAAATGAACCCATTGATAAGTAAATTGGCCGAATATGCCCCCTATAACCATATATAGCTATAGACTGGAAGTACTATGTTCACGACACCGAGCTTGAATGGATAATGAACCCATCTAATCAGAAGGATGATTGCACAGGTTATATACATCATTTATTTGTTCCTTAAATAATCAGGATTCAAAAAACACTTGAATCAATGATTGTCTGATAATCACAATTCACAGCTTTAGAACAACTTAAACACATCTAACCACTACGCTTATGTGGTTTCAGGTTGGCCAATTTGAAGGAGTTCAAGAAAGTTAACGAGATTTATGCTAAAACCGTGTCTTGCATATTTCCCTTATGCACCGGCTCCTACGCGCTCAATATACCAGGTTGCTGCATTGCCACTTGATGCTGGGATATTAATTCAATGCATAGCAGTGCTTTAACGTGTCTTTTTGACTATAAGCATTTCAACTGAATTGGTGCCATTTGATAAGGTAATAGAATTGTAAATTGTATTTTCTTCTCAATACCATAAAAGGCGTTTGGCTATCGTCGTTCAATATTAAGTTGTTGATATTTAAAAATTAATGTAACGTCTTTTTTAGTTTTCTACATCAGATGAATCAGACTTATACTCAGAAACGTCATGCTGGACCAGCAGGTACACATTTACAACATAACTTGACCGCTTTTACTCTTTAAGTACGTGTGAAGCCTTCGGCCCATGAAATAAAGATGGCCTGGAACCGCAACTAATTCATTGACGCTCGCACCTGGAGTTTCACCTTCACCAAGGTACCAACATGCCGCGGTAAGTAATATTTTTTTTAATGAAATGCATTCTTCTGAAAGTTAATCTACCTAACACCCGCGCCCCATCTCCTTACGCCATGAAATTTAAGCCGTGAATTTGAAGGTTTCAAATGGGCAGGTTGGGTAATGGGTGAAATGCAATTGGCTGGTCTCCGATCAACTATTTGTTCTTTCTTTAAATAATGATGAGAACTTTGATAACACCAATCTGTTTTCTCATAAAGTGATTCAAGAGGTTGTAAGCATTTAGATACAATCCAGGTGAGACCAATTCAACCCATATGACATTCCATATTTCAAATACGCTCATAAGTGTTACCCATTTGACCCGTTAGTTTTAAAAAATATAACTCGAATGGTCATAACAAGCACCAGTAATGAATGTGCAGGAAATTATGTTTGTGTTTTTTTCCTTTTGTTATCAGGAAGACATCTTCCTCACTATCTTTGATTTTTTAGTTGTTATGGTTTATATGCTTCAGGTCTTTTAATGTCACTACCCTAATTTATATTCCAACTCATGTAAAAAATTTACTATTTTTGGTCATCAGGTCTTTGTTGCCGCTAGATTGCATGTTACAGGAGGTGTTCTGAGGGGAGGACGAGCAGTAGATGGTGAAGGAACAATAGCAGGTTGATTTTTTCGATTTTTACTGTAAAAAAACATGAATCTAATGATCTTGATGAAGAAAAGCGTATATCTAATGCAACATCCTTTACATATACAGTCTTGGACACTGGTACTTGAGTTTGGTTAGACAGACATGGCATGGTAACTTCTTCAAGCAATAGCAAGAGCCAAATCGACGATCCTTCGTTGGAGCTCATGCGTCGTTGTAGACATGTTGCTGCGTCCATTGGCGTTTATGTATACATATGCAGATGTACATATTAAGAATGGGTTCAATGGTAGCTATTGGAGCTGCGTTAAATCTACACCAGGGTGGCGAAGGAGTTCAAATTGTTAGTTTAATGTTTCTCTTGATGCAAAAATGTATCGTTCTTTTATAAGTAACTTAAATGCGCAATGAATATTTTATGCGGATTTTGGTTTGGGGGCTTTGCAGGGGCGGCTCAATCTCCTCGGAGGCCTAAAGCGAAGCCATAAGACGGGGCCTTTTATCGAAGTTATTTGCCGAAAAATCGTTTATTTAAAATTTACCTTTATAAGTTTTTATGTGAAATCTTTGATTAGTTTCTCGAAATCAATATATTATGATATTTCATTTACAATTGATAACACGCAGCCATGTGATGAACACAAAGCGAACTATTCATTTACAATTGATAATTGAGCCAATAAATCTAATTTTGGTGACACTTTAGATCGTTGATAACTTTAAATTAGCTTTAACATCGAAATACTTTTTTATGCTTAAGAAATTGTTACTGAAATGGTTAACATTATTCTATACGCCATATATATAAGTATTAGGGAATGAGTTTATATTTATAGTTTGATTAAGTATATCAATGGTGTACCAATTTTTCACATGTACAACTTCTCTAAAAAGTAAAAACTTATATTTAAAAAAATAAATCTATACTGTTAATACCTAAACAATTGTTATAATATGCTTAAAGATCTTTTAAGGTTCAAACAACTACCTTGTTAGCTTGTTATTATTTAGGAATTTTAAATTTTCAATACTAAATAGTAAACTGAAGATACCTTATACAATTTAAATTGGTCAAATTTACTTTCTAGCAGTGAAATAGCTTGATCTAGATGTATAAGAAGTAATAGTTTTAAAAGTCTCTTCATTGAGTTTTATAGTTTCATTGTCAACATCATCATCATATTTTCCATTTATACAAATATCTCGTTTTTCTTATAAATTTTCGTTCCACATTCGTTTTTCTTTAGCAATTTCATTAGTGAAAACTAAAGCATCATAAAAAGCAACTTTTTATTAAAGAATGATACATGCGTAGATGAGAGAAAGCTATAGAGTGAAATTGTGTTTGTGGGTGTGAAAAAATAAACGTCAATTCATCAATGTATGGTTAATGGTTATTATCACACAAATTAATTTAACATTTGATTGTTTTTAATGCAAAATATGGGTCTTTTATATACTTAATATATTCGAGCTCAAACTTCTACAACTAGTAGACTAAAAAATGAAAAATAGAAACAAAAAGCTCAAAACTTTGATTATTTCACACTTATTAGCTAATTGAGGCCTTGAATAATCGGATTTTTAAAGATGACGACAAAAAAATGTATGCCTAACTGATGTAGTGTGTTAAACAGGATAACTAATTGGATCTGTTGATTCTACGAATACCCAGAAACAATTCTTTTAATTATCGTTGATTCGAGAGGAATACCGATAGTTAGGCAAATTATTGACAAAACTGCCAAAAATGAACTTTTCATATATTTTGGAACTGAATAGCCAGATGCTTAGTACAATACTTAAATAGGAAAATGAAACTGAAACGGGCCGAAAGTTATGCCAAAAACAAAAGTTCCAAATTCTTAAAAAAACACGAAAATGTAAATAACTCCTAAAATATGATGATTCAAGGCTCGAAACTCCCGTAACCCAAGTTATGACCTTTTAAAAAAAGGGCCTTTCTTCACACGATCTTGGGCTTCCAGAAATAAAATAGCCCGTTCTTCAATACTTGGGCCTGCATCACTAACTTTATATATGTACACAAACTCTTAGAAAATCCGAGGCCTTAAAAAATTAGGGGCCTAAAGCCCTAGCTTTACTTGCTTTACCCTTGAGCCACCATTGGGGCTTTGCCTAAATTGTATTTTGGATATATCAAAACTACTACTATATTATGAGTGAATTTGTATCCTAAATTAAGTTTTTATCGGATATATTAGTAGCACCCGCAATATAGTAGCTTATATACTTCTTTTAATTGCATCAGTTGTTTTGCCAACGTGACGCCAGACATGTTGAAACTATTGTTAAGAGGTTTTAAAACCTGACCATCGCTCATAGAAGGAAGGTCAACTATTTCGTCGCTACTATCATTGTAAGTTGCTTTCCATTTTGAATTTCAAACATCCAGCTATACATACATAATTTGTGCAGCCTTTTATTTCCTTATTGATACGTAATTCCGAATAATATATCTCTGGAAAACTTAGCTTAAATTGTAAGTTGCTTTCCATTTAAAATTTCTGTATATAGTACTTTGGATCAGGTTGTGTATATCTTACTATGTATAAAAGTTTAAGGCCTCATTATTCTTATAAACATGTGTCGGCTACTAATCAGCCCCGCGGCAACGCGCGGGCAATAAGCCAACTTGTTTGTAACGTTTGTTAACTTGTTATATTTGTTTTTGTTTTATGGTGTATCATTTTACATTGTAAAAGATTTTTAACATTTGTTAACTCTTTATATATGTTTTTGTTTTTTCATCTCTCACATTTCATTATAAAAAGATTTATAATATACTAACTTTTTATATTCTCTTTGCTTTTATGAAAAGAAAGAAGACTTAGCAAAGAAATATGATAGAGAGGTAAGGCATCGATTTGAAATTCTTGAGAGTGATTCTTTTTATTCACAATGTTAGAAGGCATATTATGTAGGAAAGATAAGGGTTGTCGCTATCGTAAGCCCATTAACAGGGCTGGATAATTGGTAGCATGAGACGACCGGTCTTCGGCTTGCTACCTTATCCATAAACAGGGCCGGATTTGGGCTGCACAAGGCCCAAAGGCCTTGAGGCGCCTCCAAAAATATTTTATACCCTGTTTTTGTATAGTACTTAAGCCCATTTTCATAACCCATTTTGTCTGATTTTCCTTTTTGCTGTAGCGTACTGTAGCGGATCACATGAAATAAATTGTATTCTATAACTAAAATCGAATATATTGTGGTTAGAATTTCGAATTTCCATTAACTCCAGTTTAACATGCGAACATATTACAAGTTTACAACCGTCCTACTAATTACCATGTTCCAAGTGTTTTTTTTTTTTTGTTAATAATCTGTTTCCTCTTAGAATTGATGATATAGATTTAATAATCTGTTGTTCAGGTTAGGTAGTTTCATGTTACTTCATATGGGTTAGCTTGATTTGTGGTTCGATGCGGTTCTTGTAGTTTCATTTTGGGTTGTGGATTGTTCTATTACGTCATCTTCATGTGCTAGACCAAATTTAATAAATTTGGTTGTGTACGGTTAAAGCATTTATTACAATCGGGCGTGACCTTATTAATCTTACTTTATAGAGTGAGGTACGCTCCCGTTATTCAAGTATGAGTTTGGTGTATTCGTGGCAAATGATATATATGTCAAATATATCTATATCATTTGCCATGACTTCTTATATTTGACATATATATCATTTGCCACGAAGTACACAATACACCAAACTCAGACTTGAATAACGGGAGCGTACCTCACTATATAAAGTAACACATTGAATAACAGGAGCGTACCTCATTTAATTTGTCAAATAAATTTGTCTCTCGCTTTTTCATCGTAAAAGACTTCTTATATTTGTTTATGTTTTATGGTGTATCATTTTACATTGTAAAAGATTTTTAACAGTTGTTTACTTTTTATCATTTGTTTTGTTTTTTCGTCTCACTTTTCAGATTTCTAATTTACTAACGTACTTTTTATATGCTCTTTGCTTTTATCAAAAGTGTTTTTTTTCGTCTCTCACTTTTCATTATAAAAGATTTCTAATTTACTAACGCACTTTTTATATTCTCTTTAATTCACAATGTTAAAAGGCATATGTACGCAGGATAAGGGTTGTCGCTATCGTGAGCCCACTAAACCTTCACCAACGACACACAAATTTCTTTACTGCCCTCGGCTTTAGTCGATTTGTAGTTCATTACTGCACTGTTAGTGACGTAAACTAAGTTGAGCTTGTAGTGAAGTGTTACCTTCCCATGTGGCATGAGATTTGCTATCAACGTATATATTACGTAGGATAAGGGTTGTCGCTATCCCGAATCCTTGTTAAAATAAAAAAAGGTAAGACATAATCCTAACCGTTAGATAATTTGACTTTGACTAGCTTTAAGGTTCAAAATGCTATCTTTACTACTTTATAAAACATTTAGTCAATTTTTAAAATTTTATTAGAAGTATTTAAAATTTTAAGTAAAAAAGATTACCTCTTTACGAAAGTTTATACATACATGTATATAAAAGCCTTTAAAAAAACAACCAATTTAAAATTTTAAAGTTACAAGTGAAAATTCAAGTGTCTTCATGTACAATTAATTATAAGTTACATCTGAAACTTTAAGTGTTTTTTATTCAATGTTTGTAACGGCCTTGCATATTGTAACAACCCATTTAATACAAAGAGTCCATTTCAAGCTACTTTTTTCTTGCCCTCACATATAAAACACCAAACACACATAGAGGCACGCCACATATTTGCATTTCTTTCTTCTTTCTTCATTTTTTTTCTCTAACCTATAACACACCACAATGAGCAACTGTCTGGACTCTCATGAATGGAAAAATCAGTTATTAATGGAACGTACAAGGGATTCATGGAAGTGATATTGCAAAAAAACTAGACGGGTAAGTTTTATATTCTTCCAGAACTTTAAAGTTTTATATTATTTGTCAACTTCAATTTTTTTTATCTTTTTCGCATATTAACGTGTGTTCTCAGTTCTCATAATGGGTAACGGTGAGTGGACAAATTACACCATGGGAACATACACCACATCTCGCTCACTAAAAAAAACCAGTTGCCGCCGCAATTTACCGAAATTGTGTATATCTTTTATGTTATGACAATAATCTCAACTTGGGATTTTTTGAAAAGATGCATTATGGCTTAACACTTAAACAGAAGGTAATTTACATTTGAATGAGAATATAATATAACATTATAATAACATATACTCATTTTATTTATTTACTATATGCACAACCTCTTGATTATGATTGGAAATATGAAAAATTAGAGAAAAGAGGTACATGAAAACAATTGGTATAAAGTAAATTATCTATTATTATTAAGCACGATGTTAACGTCTTTTGTTTTATTTTAGATCAAAAAGTTTATGATTTAAGAGGTTTTTCACTAGGCTAACGATGATGGATGTGTTAGTTGTTACCACGAAGATGCTCAACGCTACTCTAGGTGATACCAATCGATCCTTCACTTTTATTTTCAATGTCTAAAGATTTGCAGGTTAAGATTATTTCAGCTAATGATGCATATTAATAGTTGACATTTTTGTGTTTATGTCAATTACATTTTATTTTGTATTGACGTTTATCTTTAATTTATGTCTTTAAATATGCTACGTATGATACTCTCTTTAATTTGAACCTTATGTTATTTGGATGTGAAATAGTTGCATCGTTATAATTTATAGTTATTTTAATTAAAATTTGTCATTATTTCGTAAAGTTATTGTTAAAAAAAACATATAAATGAACAATGTTTGCGCGCCATAATATTTAGTTACCGGGTACCCGTCTATCTCAACTATTGTTTCAATTATTATATGGGTAATTAAAAGATGTTTGTTTAAAAATTATTTTTTACTTTTTGACGATAGCATACTTGGGCAAAAACAATTTGTTTGTTGTTACAAGAATTATCTTACTATCTTTAGCAAACTATACATTAAATTTATAAATATTAGTGTAAGTTTAATTTATATAACTTGTGACTTTATAATTTAGGCTTTGTACTTTTTATTTTAGACTTTGGACTATATAAAATACTTAACATATTAAAAGTAACTTTGCGATTTTTATATCTTTCGTCACAACTAAATAATAAAGTCATGGAAAAAATATATGGAAATACTTTTGTTCTGCACACCAAATTAGTCACCGGGTAATTTCGTCGCATTACGCAAGTACCTTGTTATTTATTAAATTTTTAAAGATGCTTCTTTAATTAAAATTTGTCATTTTTTCATAAATTTATTGTTAAAAAATCATGTATATGAAAAACATTTGCTCGCCACAAAATTTAGTTACTGGGTACCCGCCGCCGCATTGCGCGGGTACCCGGCTAGTACATTATAAAACATAAAAGGCATTTTAGGGCATTGAATGTTTTTAAACTTGATTTTTCAAACATACACATATCTATACATAGGTATAAAAAAAATTTTTTAATGGCACTTACAACAATACACATCTGAAAATGAAAATATTAATACACAATTACTTACAAAATACAATATATTGACATAATTAAAAACATATATCTATAAAAGCATACATATGTTGTCTCCTTAAAATAATGGTGCACGTAGTTTTGAAAACCGGACCGGACCAATGGTTCAATCGGGAACCGGAGTCATCATCGGTTCGGCTAGCCAATAAAAGCCGTCCTAAGACGAACCGGAAAGGACCTATCGGAACCAATAAAAACGGGTTAACCAGTCCTCATCACAGGGATCAATTCTTTCTTTTTTTTTTTTTTTTTTTTTTTTTTTTTTTTTTTTTTTTTTTTTTTTTTATTTTCTCGGTTAATGGTCCAGGGTTAAATATTTTTCTTATAATTTTTAATAAAAAAATAAATATTATAAAAAAAAAAAAATAATTTATATATAAATATTATAAAAATAAAAAAAATTAATATTAAATAAATTTTATAAAAAAAAATATAATTCTAAATAAAATATAATAAAAATTTTTTTATAAAAAAATTATAAAAAAATACTAATAATATATTATTTAAATAATTAAAAAAATATTTTATCTAATATTATTGTCGTTCCACAACGCGCGGGTACGCTTGCTATACTTTGTAAGTATTCAGAAGTAATAATGGCTAGAATATTTGATTGGAGGGTTATATTCATATTTGTATGAATGATTTCAATAAATCAATATTTAATGACGATGAGGACGATGTCGATATGTTTAACAATGATGCATATGCATCCTCATTCGACGATGCAAATTACTAATTTTTTTGAGTCCTTGAAAGATGACGTAGACAAGTATTTTAGACACTTTAAAGACAATACTGATTTTATATACTTAAAGATGATTCAGAAATTTATTTTCCATATATGATGAGTGAGTATTGATATATATATTTATTGATGTTTGTTATGATGGACTAATTAATAATGCAATACTAAGAATTTTTTATTCATCGTGAGAAGTTAAATGATGATAAATCACTACAAAATGTGTGACATTTGGTCACTATAGCAAGTGTGAGCAGAATATATGAAAAGAGTAACTAAAAGTTATTTTGTCAACTCCCACTAAAAAAATAAGAGTAAGTAATAACGGTATCACTAAATGTCTATTTTTACACAATATTTAGTAAGCAAAAGGGTCAAATTTTTAGTGTCTTTCCTCTTTAGTAAGAATTTTTTATTCATCGTGAGAAGTTAAATGATGATAAATCACTACAAAATGTGTGACATTTGGTCACTATAGGAAGTGTGAGCAGAAAATATGAAAAGAGTAATTAAAAGTTATTTTGTCAACTCCCACTAAAAAAATAAGAGTAAGTAATAACGGTATCACTAAATGTCTATTTTTACACAATATTTAGTAAGCAAAAGGGTCAAATTTTTAGTGTCTTTCCTCTTTAGTAAGAATAAGGTGCCAATCTCTTTTACACCAAAGTCTATTTAAATTCTTTTAGCCACTTTCTTTTACAATTAAGAGTAAGCAAACGTAAGAAATGTAAGCAAAGGAAATCTTTTGGCCACTTTCTTTTACAACTAAGAGTAAGCAAAGGTAAGCAAAAGAAATCTATTAGCCACTTTTTTTTACAACTAAAAGTAAACAAAGGTAAGCAAAGGAAATAATAATATACCAAAATCATTTTTAAAACATAAATATTTTCCAGATTCTACTTTCTGGTTTTCCAGATTCTATATTATACCAAGATCATAGTCAAAACAAAAATATTTTTCAGAATTTGATTTTCCATAATCTAAACAAAGTAATCTCATTCGGCATATAAATCGTTTACATTATATAAAAAATACGATAACACTTCTTAAATCATAATCGGATTTAAAATAGAAATACTAAAATATCAACACATAGAAAAATATCATATGTTTGAACAAACAAATCTGGGGTTGATTACGATTAGCTTCTAACTTGCAGGTGACATAACTCATCCGACGACGATCCTCATCTTCCCTATTACATCAGAAAGTATTGATAGTTATAATTTTACAATGATCATACTTTGTCATACAAGTTATAGCTAGACGAAGATTCGTTATTTAAACTCGACCTGATGTAACAACGACTAGAATTCTATTATGTCTGCGATATGCACAGCAAACTAAAGTACTCAACAACTTGCTAAGATCACAAACAGTGGGAACATTTGAAACAGATGAGATAAAATGCAAACTTCAAATGTAATTTGTCCATCGGCTAATTACATATTTTGACTTGCATACAAGATTATTGTTTTTTAATCTTAACATCAGGCAACCATTGTTTACGGTTTTATCGTTGCATTAATACTATTAATAGAATCGCATAATTTAGTTTTTAGTATTTTAGATAATATTCCTTATAGAAAATTAACTACCCATGTTTAAACTTTTTAAACAATTAATTTTCTAAAGGCCAGGATCCTACTTGACATACCACCATCACATCAGTTGATCTGCTAGCAATGGTGTATTCAAAAAGTAATTGACGATCAATAATTGCCACCGGTGCAATTCCTAGAACCTTATGGGACTTACTTTACTACAATAATATACTAGTAAGCATGTTTCATCCGATATATGCCTCGAGTTTAAGGTCTCACCACTAAAACGATTAAGTCGTCCAATCAAGAACTGTGATTATGTAACACTAACGTCTCACGAAAAAGTGTATAATCACCTTGGGATTACAATCTACATACGTCTCACGCATAGTAAAAAGCATCTGCAAGTGTTCTTACAAATTGGATGGTAATAACTTATTTAAAGGGTATAATATTTGACGTGGCAAATATGTACGAAGAAGCATGCATACATCTTCGTATCATAAATTTTAATAAAAACTTTACTCAATTAAGTTATTTACTACGGTATCACTTATTTTTTATACATCTAATGTATAAATAGTGTTACCTTTTTAAAAAATTGACGATTCAACATGTTTTCAAAACTTAAAGATTTTATATTTTATCGCGGGAAAAGATTAAAGAATGGTTAAAAACCATTCAAACCGTAGACCATTTGCGACTTCCTAAATAGTACGCAAGGTAAGGAAACTACAACGTAGTCAGGTATTATAGGGTAATGGTATCTACAAGACCGAATTCTTGATGAGTCTCCCCGAACCTTATTCAAATCAACACTTAACAATTAAGTCATGCAAATATCAAATATGACCCTAATTATCTAATAATTAAAACATGTATGTATTCAT
>BQNB010051377.1:1191-27049 GCA_026074375.1 Tanacetum coccineum | reverse complement strand
ATATATAAAAAATGGGAGTTATATAGGTATTTATAGTGTTTAAAGTGGGTAAATATGTACCATGACCCTAAAAACGGCTATATTTTTCAAAATGCCGTTTCAAAACGGCTAGCTTTTACAAAAAAAAAATTATAAAAGAAGTATAAAACGCGAAAACGCGAGACGCGGCTCTCCCGTTTTCCCGTCGCGTTTTCCCGGACCATTTGGGCTGAGGATCTCCGCGCCAGACGTGATAACGCCAACTAGGGTGTTCGTGTTTTCGGGTTTTTCGGATTGGCGTTTTCACCCACCAGCTTGACCACCATGGCTCCACCATACCATGCTCTAGAGGTTTCTTGTACTATCTCCAATTGGTGATATCATCATCGAGCAAAGCAACCCTTTGTTATGAAGATAAAAGTTATTGTAATCTTTTTTGTTTGTGTTAAAAACCGAGGTCTATGTGATAGTTTTCTTTATCTGAATTTTCTCTTGGTGATTTTGATCAGTAACAACCCATTTGGGTTGTTTTACAAATGCCTTTAGGAAAGATCTCAGCAACCACATATAGACGGTGTTGTTTCATTAGAAAGCTGTCCATCACCAAAAGTGACACATTTTATGTGGTGGTCGGTGCCGGTGAAAGGTAAAAAATACCATGTTGTATCTATATTCAAGATCAAAATTTCAGCAATTTTCACAGGTGAAGGAATGCGATATACCAATTAGTTTACATTTTTTAACACTCGTTAATTCGCATATAAAAGTAATAGATGATTATTTTGAGTTTTCTAAAGTTATCTTCGCTCGTGAATATTATGATCAAGGATTAAAGCTCGGATCTTAATACTGTATTTTTTATACTATAAATACAAAAATAGGAGATATTGATTTTTAATAGACAATTTTATTTAAGTTTTGTAAGAATATATCTTTGTGCGTGAAAATTATGATCAATGATTAAAGCTTTGATCTTACTAGCGTATTTCTTAGAGTAGAAGTGAAAAAATAAATGATATTGATGTTTAATAGACGATTACTTAAGTTTTGAAAGAATATATTCGCACGTGAAAATTATGAGCAAGGATTAAAGCTTTATCTTACTGAGTGTATCTTATAATAGAAATGCAAAAATATGAGATATTGATGTTTAATAAACTATTCTCTAAGTTTTGAATGAATACCTTCACTCCTGCAAATTATGAGCAAACATTGAAGCTTTAATTTTACTAGCGTATTTTTTATACTAGAATTGAAAAAATAAGAGATATTGATGTTTAATAGACGATTATCTAAGTTTTGTATGGATATTTTCACGCGTGCAAATTATGAGTAAATATTGAAGCTTTGATTTTACTAGCGTATTTTTTATATAAGAAGTGCAAAAATAGGAAATATTCATGTTTAATACATGATTATTTAAGTTGTGTAAAAATATCTTCACGCGTGCAAATTATGAGCAATGATTAAAGAATTTCTCTAGCTAGCATATTTTTTATATTAGAAGTGCAAATATAGATATTGATGTTTAATAAATGATTCTTTAAGTTTTGTAAAAATATCTTCACGCGTGAAATTACGAGGAAGGGTTGAAGCTTTGATCTTATATCTTATTTTTATACCATATATGCAAAATAGGTGATATCGATGTTTAATAGACGAGTATTTAAGTTTTGTAAGAATATATATACACATGTGCAAATTATTAGCAATGATTTGAAGCTTTAATCTTACTTTTGTATTTTTATACTATTAGTGCAAAGTTTTATGATTGATAATTAATAGACGATTATTTAAGTTTTGTAAAAATATATTCATGCGTGCAAATTATGCACAAGGAATGAAGCATTGCTCTTACTAGCGTATTTTTATACTATAAGTATAAAAATAGGAGATATTAATGTTTAATAGACGAGTATTTTAATTTTGTTAGAATATCTTTACGTGTTATGAGTAAGGATTAAAGTTTTGATTTTACTAGCGTAGTTTTATACTAGAAGTACAAAAATAGAAGATATTGATATTTAATAGACGATTATTTAACTTTTGTAAAAATATCTTCACGCGTGCAAATTATGAGCAAGGATTGAAGCATTGCTCTTACTACTGTATTTTTTATACTAGAAGTGCAAAAAATAAGATATTAATGTTTACTAGATGATTATTTAAATTTGGTAAGAATATCTTCACTCGTGCAAATTATGAGTAAATATTTAAACTTTGATCTTATTAGCGTATTTTTTATACTAGAATTGCAAAAATATGAGATATTCATGTTTGATAGACGATTATTTAAGTTCTGTTCTTCACATGTGCAAATTTTGAGCAAGGATTGAAGATTTAATCTTACTTGTGTATTTTTTATACTAGAAGTGCAAAAGTATAAGATATTGATATTTAATAAACGATTATTTAAGTTTTGTATAAAGATCTTCACGGGTGCAAATTATGAGCGAGGATTGAAGCATTGCTCTTACTAGCGTAATTTTTATACTAGAAGTGCAAAAATATGAGATATGGATGTTTACTAGATGCTTATTTAAGTTTTGTATGAATATATTCACACGTGCAAATTTTGTGCACGGATTGAAGCTTTGATATTACTAGTGTATTTTTTATATACTAGAAATGTAAAAGATATGAGATATTGATGTTTACTAGACAGTTATTTAAATTTTGTAAGAATATCTTCACTCGTGCAAATTATGTGCAAATATAGAAGCCTTGATCTTACTAGCGTATTTTTTATACTAGAACTGTAAAAGCATGAGATATTCATGTTTGATAGACGATTATTCAAGTTTTGTAAGAATATATTTTCACGTGTGCAAAGTTTGAGAAGGATTGAAGATTTGATCTTACTTGTGTATTTTTTATACTAGAAGTGCAAAATTATAAGATATTGATAATTAATAGATAATTATTAAGATTTGTAAAAATATCTTCACGCGTGCAAATTATGAGCAATGATTGAAGCATTGCTCTTACTAGTGTATTTCTAATACTAGAAGTGTAAAAATAGAAGATATTAATGTTTAATACACGATTATTTTAGTTTAGTTAGAATATATTTACGCGTGCAAATTATTACTAAGGATTAAAGCTTTGATCTTACTAGCGTAGTTTTATACTAGAAGTGCAAAAATAGGAGATATTGATATTTGATAGATAATTATTTAAGTTTTGTAATATCTTCACGCGTGCAAATTATGAGCAAGGATTGAAGCATTGCTCTCACTAGTGTATTTTTATACCAGAACTGTAAAAATATGAGATATTCATGTTTGATAGACGATTATTTAAGTTTTGTAAGAATATTTCTTCACATGTGCAAATTTTGAGCAAGGCTTGAAGATTTGGTCTTACTTGTGTATTTTTTATATTAAAAGTGCTAAATTATAAGATATTCATAATTAATAGATAATTATTAAGATTTGTAAAAATATCTTCGCGCGTGCAAATTATGAGCAATGATTGAAGCATTGCTCTTACTAGCATATTTCTAATACTAGAAGTGTAAAAATGGGAGTTATTAATGTTTAATAGACGGTTAGTTTAGTTTTGTTAGAATATCTTTACGTGTGCAAATTATTAGTAAGGATTCAAACATTGATCTTACTAGCGTAGTTTTATACTAGAAGTGCAAAAATATGAGATATTGATATTTACTACACGATTATTTAAGTTTTGTAACAATATCTTCACGTGTGCAAATTATGAGCAAGGATTGAAGCATTCCTCTTACTAGCGTATTTTTTATACTAGAAGTGCAAGAATATGAGATATTGATGTTTACTAGACGCTTATTTAAGTTTTGTATTAATATATTCACACGAGCAAATTATTTACACGAATTGAAGCTTTGATATTGCTAGTGTATTTTTTATACTAGAAATGCAAAAAAATTAGGATATTAATGTTTTCTAGATAATCATTTAAATTTTGTAAGAATATCTTCACTCGTGCAAATTATGTGCAAATATGGAAGCCTTGATCTTACTAGCGGATGTTTTATACTAAAACTGTAAAAATATGAGTGTTCATGTTTGATAGATGATTATTTAAGTTTTGTAAGAATATATATTCATATGTGGAGCAAGGATTGAAGATTTGATCTTACTTGTATATTTTTTATAATATAAGTGCAAAAATAGGAGATATTGATATTTAATAGACGATTATTTATGTTTTGTAACAATATCTTCACACGTGCAAATTATGAGAAAGGGTTGAAGCATTGTTCTTACTAGCGTATTTTTATACTAGAAGTGCAAGAATATGAGATTGATGTTCACTAGACATTATTTAAATTTTGTAAGAATATATTCACTCATATAAATTATGTGCAAAGATTGAAGCTTTCATATTACTAGTGTATATTTTATACTAGAAATGGAAAAATATGAGATATTCATGATAGACGATTATTTAAGTTTTATAAGAATATATTTTCACATGTGTAAATTTTAAGCAACGATTAAAGATTTGATCTTTGTATTTTTTATACTAGAAGTGCCAAACTATAACTATAAGATATTTATATTTAATAGATGATTGTTCATGTTTTGTAAAAATATCTGCACACGTGCAAATTATGAGCAAGGATTGAAACATTGCTCTTACTTGCGTATTTTGTATACTAGAAATGCAAAAATATGAGATATTGATGTTTACTAGAAGATTATTTAAGTTTTGTAAGAATATATTCACGCGTGCAAATTATGTGAAAGGATTGAAGCTTTGATATTACTAGTGTATTTTTCATACTAGAAATGTCAAACTATAAGGTTGATTGATAACAAGATTGCAATAAAATTAAGTTTAATCAATTGTCTCTTTACCTTTTACATTCATAATTCCTTATAAATGCATGACACATCATTTTTTGAGAAAATCTTTTGTAGATTTTGTGGATGTAGCATCACTCCTATACAATATACATGCTACATTTTACCTTTACTCCTAACTAAGGTATTGCTACACTTGCCATTTACTCCATAACTTAACAGAAGTGTCGTGACTTGTAGAAGCGACCATAACACGAGACTGTGCCAAAGCGGATATCATGGTGTCATGAGCTTGAACTGTCATTCGTTTGTTCTCGGTTATGTTCCACAGCTCCAAGGACTGTGCACACAAAAAGAAAAGAAAGCCATAAACAAGAGACTAGAGTAGTCATTTCATCAGAGCAAAAAGTCAAAAGACACTTGGTATACCAAAAAGGTGCAATCTTTAATTCTTTAAAAAAAATGCTCAACAAAGCCACGTTTTACTAGGGTCACACATTTTATTAGAAATAGGTACTTATATAGTTTCTTATACCGATTTAAAAAAATTGTTCAAGATGTTTACCTAATGACAGGTTTATATTGAATCATCAAGTATCTATGGGTTGATGGGTAGAACCTAAAAAACTTGTGTAAAAAGCGGGAATGTACTAATATGCATAAACCACCTAAACAGGCAAGTCTAGAAGGGTTGTGCCTAACAAAATTGTATATAAAATATAAGTTAATTTGTTTTGCAAAGGCAATACTCACATATTCTTATGATGATTTCTCAATAACCATTTTGCCAGATTTAGTAACTTGCGTCATATCCTCATCACAGAATGCACATCTATATGTCTCTACATATCTACAATCTTATCCTTAGCTAGTGACAGATTTAGTGAGAAATTTTATTATCTTTAGAAAAAGGTAAACGAAAAGACTCCCAAATTTCTCATCTCAAAAGTATACAGACAATATTTAAAGTAGCATCAAAGAAAAATTACTTACTCGATTTTTGCCAATAACCAAAAGAGTAGAATAACTTGGATGGAAAACACAAGAATGAAACTGGTTTCAATTTGAAGTGAGTTCATGAATGCACTCCCCACTAGCTAGCGACCACACTTTCACAGATTCTTCGCTAACAAAGGCCATATATTCTCCATTCAAGTCCCATCAAACGTAGTCCCACCAATCGAGACATCGTCCAAATAGCTTTGCACTAAACTAAGTGGAGCTACATCTATAATGGATAACACATTTTCACTAATGAAAGGAACCCAAAAAAAGCTCTGCGCAAGGGACATGGTGGAAGATTGAGAGGTGTTCTGAACTGTTACATCTGAATATATGTATGGCGAGATAAAACAAAAACTTGGATACGGTCTCCTTTGAGAGGCCAATACCTAATCATGTTTCTTAAGCATTTCTGAGAGTAATGTGTGCACTTGGGTAGAAATATGTAGTTTAGAAGGTTCTAGTATATAAAGAGAAAACACTTGAACAAGCAATTGCACGTGCTCATACATCAAACATTGCAACAGGCCTATTGTGGAGTGAATGCATGATGAGGTGTCATTTTATACACTTTTCAAGGTCGTTTAACCCCCAAAATCATGTGTTTATGCCTAAAATAGGTACTTAATCGTTCCTTTTCAGATATTTCTCATTTGGAAGACATTTGGATGAATTACACGTGACTTGGGCTCATTTGGAGAAGAAACGGATGAGATTACGAACCAAAACCAAGACTCTTGAAGATTTGTGCTCATAGAGCCTGGAGACGGCGTCACCAGCTATACACGACGCCGTCACAACTCATCAAGTAACGGCGTCACATCTTTCATGATGGCGTCAGCCCGCACCGACTCAAACGCAGATCTAGAAGATTCATTTTACGACGGCGTCACGATTAAAACACGACGCCATCGCGTCGATTTTCCTATATATACAAACCCGAATTTAGGGTTTTGAGTGTGTAACTTTAGAATAAAAAGAGGGTATGAACCCTAATTCGTTTAGCAGCTTTAAAAGACGATTTTAGGGCCTAAAAACCCTAATGTACTTCTTCTAATTCATGTTTTAATCAAGTAAGGTTTACTTAATCATTCAATATGTCTATGTGTTGTTTGATCTATTGTTCTTGCTTTATCTTTAACATGCTTGGCTAAACTTATTATTGTGTTTATTTATGATTGTATGAAACCTAGAATGTGGATCTTAGTGATGTTACTTCTTGTGATGTATGTGCACGTTAGGTCTTAGAAAATAAGCTTTCTGTCTATAATCGCTCTTGATATGTCTAGAGAAACGTGATTTTAACACCCCCAAATTTGCACGCAGCGGGACCAATAGTTTGGGTGTTAATTCATAGCACAATCACATAAGAATATAAAGAACGACTCGAAAAGAGACGTTATAAAATATTAGTTCCATCCTTGAAATCAGAGTACAAAGTTGTCCACAAGATCGTCACCATAAAATAACATAAGTTTTAAAAGACATCAACATAAAGCTTTTGAAGAATGGAACAAAGACAAGTTTATGAAAACTTTTGCGCAATACTCCTTGACCATGCCAAGTCATCATCCTTGATTACTTGAGATCAAACATGCTAAAAAGTCAATGAAAAACGTTGAGTGAATTCATAGAGTTTATATTAATAAAAGTTAGAACACAAGCATTATTAATTATCATCTAATAACTTGTTGTACACTATGCTACTAGGAAACATTGCATTGGGCTCGAGACACCGATCCCATCAACTTTAAGAGATCATTTTAAGATCCATTTAATAATAATAATATTGCCCCCAGGTCAGGTATCTTTGCCTCATACCTATTTACATCTGGATACAATATGTTCGTACATTGAGTGTTCCCGCAATGGATGCATCCCCAAACACCGAACTGGGTTGTCAAGCCCATAGATCTATTAATTGTAACAGCGGCTACCCATCATAGGTAGTTGACGGTTCATAAAATTGGGGTCTTTTGGCAAATGCTACTCATGCAATCAAGATATATATATATTCGGGTCCAGCATACCAAAAATAACTTGTGTTCAATTTGTAAAAACTAGCATGTATCTCCCTCGCGGGGTTTATGAAAACATTTAAAATTTATATAGGCGAGGCTATGAACTCACCATAAGAGCAAATAGATCAGAAGTAAGACGAATCTTAGGATGAGCGATAAATACTTCTAAGCACCACCTAAAAGACGTGACGCGACTTAGTACGATAAAAAGAAACGATATGTAAAAATAGAACAAGTGATCACGAGATATGTTCCCAGTATATGTATGGCATTGCACAACGACTTAGCTCTAGTATTTTTATACTTAATATAACATTCAACATGAGATTCTACATAGTTAAACATCCCCTAAGTCTCGCTTATTAGTTTCAATTTTATTAATGTGCATGCTTAATCTCTTTATTTCAAAACTAGGCGTTGGATTCTAAATTCTGTTTTTACCTAAATTCTCAGACCCATATCTCCTAGCTCATAAATGTTCTCAACTTGAGGTTTCCACCATTGGAAATCCCCTTAAGTCTAGTTTCCAGAATGTTAAACAAAACTCTCTAATTGTTTACCAATTTTTAGAAAAAGTCATTTTAGTACATGACTACCAAGACCAGAATTATTACAAAACTAAAACCCCTTATGAAAACGGCTATGAATTCTAAACCGTGATAGCTATTGAATTGAATCCTTTCGGAGGTGTTAGCATAAAGTGTCTACTACTGATCCATGTTTTTAAACTCAGCATTTTATTGGAAAAATCTGGTGTTCTGTTTTCCAAACGGCGTTACAAATTCGACTCGTTTTCGTAAAACAACCATAAATCCCTCATCCGAAATAGATACAAAACCATCCAATTCGTCACATGAAGCTTAGAACTATATCTATCTAGCCATGTAATTAAATAACAAGATCCAGACTAAAAATTATTAGAAACAGCCACGTTTAGCAACTGACCTAAATCTGCCCCTACAAGTACTTTTAAATCCCATCAAAACTCATCATAATCATTATTTATCCACATGCAATGCCATAATATTTTGTCATACATCCTCATGATCATCAATAAACATGAATTTTATAACACCCCCAAAATTTTGTCGCAGCGGAAATGTGTCCGGAGGCGTTACTTCATAATACACAACGCTAGATACAAGAGAACGACCTCTAAATGTGTCGTTAGAAAAATAATCTCGTTGATTTCCTTGAAATTGATATAACAATTTATCCCATAATTTGCATCACAATGAAAAGCTTGAAAGCGATACAACGAGATTTGATCATTTGTATATAAGCAGTAATCCGTGAATGAAATCTTGTCATTTTAGACTCCAATGCACATCAAGTAAGCCAAGCATCTAATTCACCTAAGAAAAACATGTTTAAAAGGGTCAACAAAAAGTTGGTGAGTTCATAGATTTGTTTAAGCATAAATGTTGAACCAAAGTTCCGTAAAGTATGTATGACCGTTTAAATCCTTAAATGTTCTTTCAAAACGTATGTATGATTTTTAGAAAATCAAGAATTGTAAAGCATGCCTGACTATTTCAATCCTTAAATAGTCACAAAATGTATGAATATATGTTCAAATTCAAGATTTGTAATGTGTTCCCTCCAAGAACCCCCGGGCATTTATGAAAATAATATGTATAATATAGGACCGCAAGACTTTTCTCATGATAATGCAACACATGCAGACATCACAAAATCCGATTACTGTTGCTCTAAGTTCATGACACTGAAGCTAGACTTATATTACTGCTATATAAATTTCGTAGTTCTGCCCATAACATCTCTGCTATATAAATTTCGCAGTTCTGTCCATACCGATGTTGTAACCCGCAACATCACAAAACTGACCTGTTATAACGTTCGTTTCCGGTGTTAGCTAGTCACCCGAACGGGGATTGTCAATCCAGAATAGATCTGTTTTACAAAACTCGCGCTTCGAAACCAGGAATTCACTGTTCATGATAAGTGGGCTCAGATAAGTTATTGCTACTTAGGCAAACACTAAATCAATAAAATAACCACATGCGTCCAATTTATAAAACAAAGCATGTTTCCACCCCAAAACTTGCAAATCAGTAAAACTGTAAAAAGTGGGGCTATGAACTCACTTCAAGTGAGTTAATTAACAGTTCATGCAACTTATGCTAATCCATAATCATTAGAATGAAATCAAAGCTGTAGTATCCATAAGTGAAAAACTTGTGATGTATCTCATCGCGAGATATGTAAATGAGTTTGTAACCATTCATGTAAACATGTATGTAATCGACCATGTAATTAAATTTGCAAACAATTTTTCCACAAGCATGTTCTCACCCCAAAAGTTTTTAAAGTATATGAAAACAAGTAAAACGTGGGGGCTATAAACTCACCTTGATGATGTAGAACGATTGACAGATGGGCATCTAATATGCACAACACAAACGGAAGACGAAGCGGCTCGATCAAGAAGTTGCAACTAATCTTAACGGCTAAGTCCCACTAGCCTAGGATAATGTATTTGGATTTCCCAATGAATGGTTACATCAACGCGACACGTTGATAAAGATTTAGATTTCCAAGTTGTAATAGTTTGGTGGTTGGTTAAATAAATAAATTGAAAGATAACGCAAAGTATGTAATATATTCTTTATATATTACATATGAAAAATAACCAAGTATATAATTCATACCGTGAATTATATAACAAAAGGGAACCAATTAAATAAATAATTGCGGTATATAATACTTTGCAAGTATTATATAAGAAATGTGAGAAAATAATTGAAACAAAATATTTCGACACCTTTTCTGAAATCACCACTTAATTAAATAAAAAGTTCTTGCATAAACGTAATCGTACGTTTTAAGGTTACTAATTAAGTTAAACGATGTTTATAAAGCTTTTACAACAATTATTATGTTATCTTCTAGCTGACAATTATAAAATATAAAATAATATTTTATAAATTTATATTTCGTTTCCTCGACGGGTCGTGTCTAAAATAGTTGTCTCATTGTAAAAGTATAGTTTTTGTTCGTTGGTCGGGTTATTGTATAATACAAATTAATATATCTTTAAAATATAACTTAGTCCCTGTTATCGGTTTCTAAAATAATAGAAGCTTTAGTGAATCGTAACTAAATATAGAAATTTACATAAATTTTGTCAAGACCTTCCCGGTTATATAACGTTTCCCATATTTATAAAACCTAATGTTTTCCACTTTTCAACAAACCGCGTGTTGCAAAATATCTACGTGTTTTAAATATATATTTATATATATTTATAACTAAACAAAGTAATAAATATCATATTTATTTAACCAATTTTAACCACCAGTTATTTCCGTTTTATATTTATAAAAAATTTTACGATATATTTATCGGTTGACTTATCAACCCAAACACACCCTCGTGTTTTGCTAAACCAACGCACCATTTCTACTAAACCAACCAACGACCCCTTGTGACTTCTCTAAACCAAACGCACCCCTTATTATGTTTCTGTCCAAACCAAACGCATCCGAATTGATTTCTATATCAAACAAACACACACTTGGCTGTCATATGAAAACCAAACGCACCCTACAGTGCTATAACCTAAACCAAACACTCCCTAGTCGCTGAAAACAAAACCAAACGCCCCCTTGGTGGTGGCTGTTAAGCCAAGCGCACCCCATTTGGTGGTGGCAGCCACCCAAAACGCACCCTAATCTGTGAACAAACCACACGCACCCTAATTCAACTTAAACCAAACCAACGCACCATTTGTGGTGCTGTTACCACCACAACTAACATCCTTCTTTTATAGTATGAAAATCTAAACCAACGCACCCTCGAGGTGCTAACTGAGAACCACATAAACGAACCCACTCTTGTGGGTGGTCACTGCCAAACGAACGCACCCCTGGTGCTTGTTTCAAACCCAGAAACGAACACCCCTCGTGGTGTTTTCTGTTAAACCACAACGCACCCTACATGGTTGTCACGCAGCCAACCCATCACCCCCTTTTTCGGTTGCTGCTGCACCGTCGAAACACAGCCAAACGCCCCCTTTTGGTGAAACTGCCAACCCAAACACCCCTTATTGCTGTTAACAGCCCAACCAAACGCACCCTAAACCTGTTTCTAATAAACCAACCGCACCCGTGGCTGTTTTTATTACAACCATACGCGCCCTATCTCGCGAAACAATAAACCAAATGCACCATGGTGGTGCAAATACCAACCCAACGCACCCTAGTTGGGGCTGACCCGGATCCAAACGCACCCTCGGTGCCGTTACAATCAAACCGAACGCACCCATGGTGATTAAAATAAACCGAACGCACCCTTTTGGTGCGGTGAACAGTAAACTGACGCACCTTTGGTGGTGGTCGGTTAAACCACCGAAACAAACACTCTTTACGTTTTCTTGTTAACCACATAAATGAACACGCCCATTCGGGGTGTTACCACCGCCGAACGCACCCTTGCCATGAGGTTGGCTGGATCCGGCGGCCGGAAAAATGAGAGAGAGGGATGGAGGAGATGTATGTATGTGTTATATATAAAAAAATGAACTAATAACTTTTTATATAATATATATATATATATATAAAAGTTATAAATAAAAGTGTCAAGTCTATTATACTTTAGGGTTAAATTTGTAAATATTACTAGAGGGACCTAAAGTGAAACTTTTGTAATATAATGGTTCGGGTCTCGTTTGAGCGACTTAACGGATGATTCGAGTCACGAAACTTGCGCCATTGTTTTCCAAATAATTTTTCCCATAAAAACGAGTATTCACTCGACTAATTTTCATAAACGTCTTATAAAATTTATTTAAAACGTTTATTATTTATTTGTATATTTCCGATAAACTTTGTCCGTAAAATGATCTTTTACTCGAATATTTGCGTCTTCAACAAACGTCACTGAATAAAATGATGACTAATTTATTAAATATTTTTATTTAATAAAAAGTGTTAATTAAATATAATTTAATTATTTTCTTGTTTCTATAATCTTGCGAGGGCATTTCAGTCTCTTTCCGTCTGTTTTCGGGTCTCGGGCAAAACTGAAAAGTTGTCCGGAATGTCGTTTTACATCAAATTGCTTTAGAGTCCGAGTTGTGAAAACGTGATTTAGTGGTTCGTTTTTGATACGTCAGCTTAGAAATAACATATATCTTTTTCGTTTTCAAGTCGAGTAAGTTAAAAATAACTTTGCACATGAGAGATGCAATAATAAATATGATTTATTATTTAAAATATGTTCCGAAAATTTTACCGGTTACGCGGTAATTGCTTTTATGTGACAATAAAAGACCAAAAGTCAAAAAGTCAAGTCAGACCCAAAAAGTCAAAGGGCAAAATAGTCATTTAAAATTTCGAAAATTGCCAGATGTTACACCAAGCCAAGTTCTAAAGTCTACAACATTACCGGCACACTCATATTTTGTGGAATTTTGGGTAAACATTTTGAAAACGGATAAGGTTAAATCCTCACAATATCTACCAAGGGTTATTGTGTGCGAGTTATGTATCAAGTAATTTCACAAAAGTATGCTTGAATTTTTTTTAAATTTAAGCATAATTTAAGCATTTTAGTGTGAAAAATAGGACAAGTATACATTCTAATTCCATCCCCCCACTTGAATTATACAACGTCCTCGTTGTATAGATAAAACATTAAAAACGGGAATTAAAAAGAATTAGAATGAGAAACTCCCCTGATATTTTGCTTGGTAGATTCTCCAAGTTGAGTTTATGAGTAAGATTTGTGTTGAGCAGTCGTCTTGAAGTTTTAAGACTCCAACACTTCAAAATTTCTAGATCGTAGATTCTCCACCAACATTGTCAATTTCTTTTCTTTCAGCGAGGTCCTGTGCAAATTATAGGAAAAACATGAATTCCTATATTGGTACCTACGGTTAATTTTAACTAAACTAAATACTAAATAATGGGTCAGTCTGTACATACGTCGTAATCATGTTCATGAATATCCGTGATTGACAGAACTAGACAATAATGTTTAAAGTGCATAAAAAAAAAGATCTAAAACGCCAGACATTTATATGCCATATGGTATGGAGCGAATCGCCGTATTGATGTGCTGGGAGACTACTCTATAAAAATAAATAACATTTCGGGTGTTTTTTTTTTCCCCCCCCCCTTCCCCCCTTGAAGCACTTTTTTACAGCGAAGTTCCTTTAAGTTAGACTTTTTCTCAGCATAAGAGTCATGCACTAGTGTACGACAGCCTTCGCTTCCACACTCTTGTAAACACTTCCTCTTCTCAATTCTGCGCCTGATTTGGATAGCGGGCTTGGTTCTGTAACATACTCCCGAACTATGGAGTGCTGAACATACTACAGTTCTTTGTTCATCATGCATTAACCAGTTAACACGTCACATCATAAGATATAACACAGAAAATATGAAACCTGTTAAAGTTAATACATCCATGATATGAATACTAATGTACCACAGATAGAAACCAACAAGATAAGATAGAGGAATAATGGGTCTAGGCCTGCTGGGACTGACGGAGATGCTATCATCTCTAGACCTCTTTCTAGTACGTCTCTCGAATATTGCTGGTGAGCTCCCCCGAAAGGTCCCATCGAACGCCTGATAAGTCTGCTTCTAGCCTCTATGAGGCCGTGCCATAACAGCTAACATCCATGGTGAAAATCGTACCCTAATCGGTCTCGATTTCTCATAAGTCCACGCAAACTCCTACTATGTCGTAACCCCTGAATCTCCTCCTCAAGTCTCCCCAATCTTTGGGGCATAGTCTTAGCTGCAGCTGGAGATGGTGGTGGCGGCGGGGGTGCATGTACGGGTGCTGGATCAGCCGGAGCACCCTCATCAGCTATAGGAGCATCCTCAGCGGCCTCAGGGGTACTAGCCGCGGCAACCTGCTGCCTCTATGGTCTCGTGGCTACCCAAGCCCAGTCATCTTCTATCTCCCTATAGATGTTGAGCTTAACTAGCTCTCTCATGCCAATCAACGGTATCTCATGGGTCACAACGGATAATCCTCTCAACCCATCATCACTCACTAGACCAAAGTGATGAGCAAGATGCCCAATAAAATGTCCTCCAGATAACCTGGCACTGCTCTTCCTCCCCTCAGCGTGCCTAAACAAGTACTGTGCTAATAGATACGAGACGTTAGCTGCCCCTCGGTCCATGTTGCGTAGATAAAATAGGTCAGTGACATTTACCTTTTCAGGTGCCTGCCACCTCCCAGAAATGCTGTAAGTGATCAACCTGTGGCACAGCCTCTGAACCGGATCTCTGATGTAAGTATATAAAGGAGCGCCTCTCAAAAAGTCCCTTCCAGAAGAAATCTCAACCTAGTAATCACTAAGATCCCCCTTATCGGGGATCAATCTCTCACTCCGTAACCAGTATGCTCTAAATCCATCCTCTACCATCTCCTCGACAGTATGCAAACCTAGGGCTAGAATGAACTGTGTCCAAGTCATACTACGCCTAGCACCTCCCAACTGAAAACATGGAGTACCAGCCACATCTAACCCCATCTCGTCCCCGATTCTACAAGTGCTAAAGAACTCAAGCAAAAACTCACGAGCTAATGGTGCCTGGATCTCAAACAACCTACTCCAAGCGTGACTCACAAATACCTCCTGACCATCGTCCCCAGTATACACCATCCTTAATCTCTCAGCCAAATCCTGCCTCATATCAGGAGTCAATCACTCAAAATCTAGTATATGTACTCGGTTAACCTGCATACCGAATATCTCCTCAGTGTATCCCTCCATTTAATAACAAAGCCATAGGTGTCTTTGATCACGAGGTGGAAGATCCATATCTGTAAAATCAATAGGATTAGTGCAAAGATTATAAATTTTTAAACATTTTGGTCTGAGGGTGGATACGGCGTATTCATAAATGAATACGCCGTATAAAGATCAGTATGGTCATGATGACATCAAATAACGTCTATTTTATAGCATCATTTATCCCCTGTTATTAACCCATTTTGTATAGTTATTGCAAAGAATTGTTACTTAATTGTTTATATTTGAGAATTGCAGTAATTATGGAGTAATTGGTGAAAGATAGCAAAAGGCGCGCATTCTGGAGCTTAAATGAAGATATTTTAAAGATTACTATTCTGAAGACCAATACGCCTAATCTATCAAGGGAAGATACGGTCTCATAACTAAATCCGTCAAAACCAACTATCATATCCTAGTGATATCAGTGCCTGTGCACTCACAAACTAGACCATAGGGAATAAAGATCTACACGTCGTAATCCAGAGGACTCAATATGCCGTATTCAAGTTATGGAATCAATATAATATTCTGGAAGATATCAAGGTTGCTTGTGGTCCCTCCTCCAAGAAATCCCTACACGCCTGTATCTAACCTTTTTTTTTTCATGGATCGCTCGTATTCCAACTAGACTTCAGACCTTATAAATAGAAAATCAAAAACGAGTTTTAAGTGTGCTAAATCATATTCTCGATACCTAAACCATAAAAGTTGATTTTCAAGGAAGAAAAATAGAGCAGTAGGTGAGCAAGTATTCAATTCCATAGACCGGACAACGTGTAATTCTATATACATTAGTCCTAGTTCAGTTTTTGGTATATTCGTTTAATCGGTTAGTTATACCTTGGCTAAATAATTAACTTGCACCTTATTTATTATGACGTTTGAAGGATGATACTTAGGGTATTAGCCAATATATGAAGATTAGAATGTTTTTGTTTATTTGTTTATCTCAATTTCTTGATTTATCGTTAAGTGCTTGTTTATGTTTATCAATTTATACTTGTTTACGCGCTTTTGTATGCGACCTATCATTCAACTGGATCTAGTAAAGCGAACCAAGCAGATCTAGATTCTGGGATAGCTCTCCATATAGTAATTTATACATCTAGAATCATAGTTACACAAATATTGTCCTTCTAAGTCTGTGTCTAGGATAAGCTTCGGGTTTAACTAGTTAATTGGATATTGCCAATGGTTTATTGATTGTGTTGACTAGTAGGTGAGCTAGATAATTCAACAAGTAATGTTCTGATTCCATTGGATAGTTGGACAAGTGGACTACTAGTGTATAAATTGCCATTAAGCGGTAAGTGGGTAAAGTCTCTATGAGCTAGGGTTTAACAAGATCACCATTGCTTTAATCCCTAAGATAGATTATAATCAGCAAATAAGAATGCTTTATGCGGATGCTTTAATTGTAACAGAATTATTGTGTCTAGGTCTTAGGATGATGTAACGCCTAAGTCTTAAGAATGATATGCCACCTCGAGAGAAGAAATCATTGCACTAAATAAAAAAACCAACGTTATAATTGGATTAATAATGGTTAATACAGTTTCTTATATAAAGGTTCCACCACTCTTTCATCTTTTGTTAATTAGCTTGCGTGGGTAACAGTGCCTTGAATTGATTGTAGTCACCAACCAAACCGTGCCTGTCTCTTAGGCTAAAAACCCCCTTTTCCGTTAGAATTAGGATATTAGACTGAAATAGGTTTAACATAGGTTTAGAATAGAATAGAATTAACATAGATTAGATAACCAAGATATTAATTAAATTGATAGATTTAACCTCGCTTCAAGTGTTCGACACACTACTTACCACGAAACTACTACCGATCGGGTACACTGCCCGTTAAAGTGTTGTTTTTGGTTTAGTCGGCAAAATATAAATTTAAAACTTGAATCATCTTAAATATACCATACAACGACAGCACATCAAGTTTTTGGTGCCGTTGTTGTGGAGTGAAAATTAATCTTGATTTTTATTTGATATTTTGGGTTTTAACATTAGATTAGATCTAACCCGTAGGATTAGTGTAATTTAGATTAGTGTATATTCTTGTATATTCTGTAATATTTTGTATATTTGTCTTTAATTGTTTGTTTGTATTTGTGTGTTTAATTGTTTGCGTATTCAATTTTTTTTATACATTATTCTGGTCGACAGTTGAATACGGCGTATCCACTTCCATCGGATACGGCGTATCTAATTTTCTGTCCAATACAGCGTATTCATCTTAACAAATTAATACGACATATCCACTTCCATTGGATACGGCGTATTGATCGTCTGGACGTTATCAGTCTTTATTTTATTGCACTTTAAAAATATTATTGTCAGATTTTGAATATGGCGTATTCACTAACTTGTTACGCCGTATCCACAAGATTGACTCGTATTTAGTTTGTTTAGTTTAGCTTAAATTAACCGTAGGTACCAAGATAGGAATACACATGTTCTTCCTATATTTTTTATAGGACCTCGAGAAAGAAATATCAACGAATATTGGTGGAGAATTTAAATTTTTGGAAATCTTAAAGTGTTGGAGTCTTGAAACTTCAAGGCGTCTGTTCAACACAATCTTGCTTATAAACGCAACTTAGAGAATCTACCGAGCAAATATCAGGGGACTTTCTCATTCTAATTATTTTTAAATTCCCGTATTTAATGTTTTATCTATACAACGAGGACGTTGTATAATTCAAGTGGGAGGATGGAATTAGAATGTTTACTTGTCCTATTTTTCACAATAAAAAGCTTAAATTATGCTTAAATTCAAAAAAAATTCAAGCATACTTTTGTGAAATTACTTTATACATAACCCGCACACAATAACCCTTGTTAAATATTGTTAGGATCTAGCCTATCCGTTTCCAAACGTTTACCTAAATTCTACAAAATATGAGTGTGCCGGTGATGTAGTAGACTTTAGAACTTGGCTTGGTATATCTATTCGAGACCACAATGATGAGTACTATGGATTTAGATGGAGTAACTTGTTTAAATTGGAAAATTTTAGGATTACACCCAAATCGCCTTTACATGTTGCTTATTAACTAACTACACTGGTTAGTTACCCTCCCGTTTAAACCCTTTCCACTCTCATCTTTAGAGTGATGATCCATTAAAACAACCCGTAGAGCCAATCCTTTAAGAATTTACACCAACTATTTATTTTGTTACACCCTTACACCTTAATCTACCCTGTTAGATTAAGTTTAATTTACAGTTGCTAGTTTCTTAAAGTGTAAAAATTGTATTTCCCGAAGTCTTGTGTTATTTTCTATCTTCGATGCGGTTGGAAATTTTTTGCCTTGCAAATGGGAATGTATATTAGTAGTCAAAGCTCATGTGATTTTACTACCGTTACAATTATTAGTGAAACCAAAGAACGAAGGAACTACGAAAGAAATTATCCAGAATTATTATGATCGTTGGTAAAACTACACCGAGATTTGAAGTTTAGTTATGAAAAAAAAATCAAAAAATACAAAAAGAGAAAGAAAGTTTGAAGATAATCGTTTCGCAATTACCAAAGGAATTACACGAAGGATAGATTATTTGTTGATACGTCTAAAAAATCAACGATGTAGAGTATTATACAAAGTGGAAGATATCGCCACTTGCCTTGTAGAGTATGTAAAGTTTTAGGAAGATTAGGAAGTTGACCGTTACAGGAACGCCAACTTAGGTTGTTGTTTTTGATCAATGATCAAGACGTTGTAAATAGTTGTGTCTTTATCATGGTCACAGTAGGGAAATAAGTGTCCAACAACTTGTATCTTAAGTCTTAATCTATTTTGTTGGGTATTATAGATTTGATGAGACAAAATAAATAAAAGAATGAAACATAAGGATAAAATCTAGCAGATTGGAATTCTACAAGCTGGTGGAGAATTATAGAAGATTTGGTCAAAGATATCAAAAGATAAAGATTATGGAATATCTCCTTAAGAAAATAAAGATAACAGAAGATATTTCTTAATGTTTAAAAGATTTACTAGTTTATATCTATATGTTAACTTCCTTTGTAAGTCATGATCTCTCTATATAAAGAGATCATAGACACATAGTTTTAGTATCCAAAAAAGTGTGTGTGTACACTTGATCAATGTAGACGTCTAAGTTGGTGTATGTAGCCTCAAGGATCTTTGATTCCTGTTATAGGTGGTAACTCTTCTATACTGATCATATAGAATTGAGGCTTGTTGGAAACGTTTAATGATAAAACCTTGTTTGATAATATACTGTTCTTTATTATTCCGCTGCATATTTATATTATCTGTAAAACATATCCTAGATGGGCTCAAACGATCTTCACAATTGGTATCAGAGCCACGGGGCTCTTGATCTAGGATCTACAAGGTGTTTCATGGTCGAATTTATGAAGAAAAGAAGGTTAGAATTTTTTGAATTTGGTAATCTTCAAATTCGGTTCATATTTTCTTTTTCGGTGAACTGGAATTCGGTAAAACTAGGATTTTTACAAACCCTAATTCGGTACAATCAGAACATGTGTAATTTGGTAAATTCTTCATTCCAATCTAATGCTCATTAATGATTATCTGATGTGTTGCTTTGTGTGTGTGTCACTGAATAAAGTTAATCAACAAAACACTATCTATTAGAGTTTTTGGTTAATACTAGTCGACACAAGGTGGATTGGTGATCAGGTTTCAAGCAAGGAGATCAAAAGGGAACTTGTGATAACCCTAAAACCCTAATTAAAGTTGACATATAAATTTTGGCACTCTTAAAATCATGCACACATTATTATAGAGGCTGACTGACTTAGGGTTTTCTAAAACCCTAGCATACTTTAACTTTATAATTAGTGTTAACAAGGGGTTCAAACAGATGAAGTACGACATTGGACAAAGAAAAAGCAGCAGGTATGACAAAGGTATGTGTCTCAATATCTACGATAGTTGGTTTTTCTTGTTGAATTGGACACGTAACAAGTTTAGGGAAAAGAAAAGCTGAAAGATCTTCTTGGACTATAAAGTATATCGACTTCAAGGGTGCAACACATAAAGGTTTTTGGATTATAAAGATTCATCTAAACTGGTGTACTACACTAGGTCTCTTTGAAGATGTGATTTGTCAAAGATTCTCGTGACTTGTTGCTTGTTAATCAAGAAGGATGCTTGTAAGGATCATGGGTTTCTGGTTGTCAATGATTTCAACAAGGAATTAAGGAAGCTCAAGGTCTTCACGGGTTTGGTTTCTTTAAGATGCATACTTCATGATTATGGTATTTATTGGTATGTCAATATGCTCCTAATATACTTTGTCCTGCTCAATACATGATGTCCATGCTTTGTTCAAATACGCCATAACAAGTTTGTAATGACCCATATATTTTATACACGCCAAGTTTGCTAATATCCGTACTAGCCAAAGCAAAAAAAAAGAAAAGATAAATACTGTTGGTACATTCTGCAAAATGGGCCTGTTAATTATGACAGATGAATGCCAAAATGTGGTTGATTTACTCATCAAACGACGTGGGATATTTGTTCATCAGATTTGATATCTATTTCAAGAATGGGACGAACAAAGCTTGGTTGTTTACAACAGTAGTATGTTCAAAAGGTTTGTACTGTTTGTTCATACTTTGTACTGCTGGCTGATCAATTTGAATCAAATACCTTTTATAAATGTATATTAATATATAAATATAAAATACTTACATAAATATATAAATATAAGAGGGTAAGATTCAAAATATCATAATTATAGTAATCCGGGAGTATGATTTCCCGGGTCGTTATCCCCATCGAGGAATGCAATTGAAAGCCGAGAGTCGTTTTGAGAATCGATGCTTGAATGGGACAAAATTGGGATTGGTTTTCTAAATCTATGGGAAAATTAAGGCACTAAAATTAACTAAGGCAACAAAAATTTGAACTAAAACGCAAAATCGGGATCCTAAAAACGTGCTAACTTATCAACTAATTCAAGTTAAAACCCTACAAGAGATCTTAATGCATGCAAACCTCAAATATGACAAAAGAAAATTTTCTAAAAAAGATTTATATTTGTTGGCTTCTTAATAATTTTTTATGAATTAAAAACTAATTTAATCTATTAAAAATCCTAGAAAATAGCAAATTAATCCTTAAAAAAATCCAAAAAATGATTTTCTACTTAAAAAAAAGTCTAAAATATGATAAAAATTAAGAAAACTATTTTAACTACTTTTTATAATAAAAATCTATTTTCTAAAATTAATTTAAAAAGCTAAAAATCAAAATTAAAATCTAAAAGTGGTCAAAATAATTTTAATGCTTGTAAACCTAAAAGTATTTATTCTAAAACCAAAAACTATTTTTTTGTAACTTTCTTAACTAATTTACTATTTTTAAAAGACTTTTTAAAATTTTAACTTTCGAAAAATAATTAAAAATAACAAATAAAGGGTGAAAAATCTGAAAAATCAGGAAAAGTCCTAAATGTAACAAGGAATGCAAGAAAAATAATCACACAATCTCAGCTAAACAAATAAGCCCTAAAATGCTCTAAATAAGTCACAGCTTATTAAATGGGCTAATGGGCCAAAAAGGTAATAAAGCAATAATGGGTGCAAAGGATGACGGATGAGCTATTGTAGCAGAGTTGGTTGTGAGTGTTGGGTTAAAACGCTTGGTTGAGGGTGTTGAGGTCTCGAGTTTGAGCCTTGGCTCACTTGAGACTTCCACCTTCTTAAGTATTTTTGAATGCCATTTTTTACAACTTTTTAGAAGACAGAAAAATAAGCACTTTTTATAACTATAGCTTTTTATGAAATCCAAGGAATAAGCTGAAAACGCACAATGAAAATGACAGAATGCTTATTTTTATACTTAAGAAACTAATTGCAAAAAGGCTAAGCTTACAAGAGCAAATAAGCAAATGACAAAGCAAGATAAGCAAACATAGATCTCAAGGCAACCTTAAACAGCAAATAGGAACACAAATTAGCAAATAAGAACAATTATATAAGCAAAAATAAGCCATTTAAAACACACAATACTAACTTTTAAGTTAGTACTGCTAGTTAAACAATTAAGTCTGCTAGGCTTAATAAAAGGCAAATAAGCACAATGAAATTAGAAATAAGAAAAGGCAGATAATAAGCTACACTTAATAAGCACTATTGGACAAAAAATAAGCCACTAACAAAAGCTAAAAAACAGAAAACTTAAAAAGGCTATAACACTTAAAATTTTAAGCTAAACTGCAAATAAGCTCAAATAAGCCCCAGATTAAAAGTCATAAGCTAAAATGGGCTTAAACTAAACTAATAAGCAATATTCAACCTAAATAAGCTAGGAAAATAAGCAGATAAGCACAAATAAGCCAATTAAGCAAAATGGCACAAAACAGCAAGCAAACAACAAAGGGGGCACTTTTAAGCTTAAAAATAAGCTCAAAGATGGATCCTTATGGCTTAATGAGTTATACCACTGAAAAGCTCTAACAATAAGCTACAATAATCATTAATTAAAAAGGAGTTTGAAAGACAAATAAGCCCTTAAAAAGCTTAATGAAAAAGTTGTTTGTTCATTTGTCAACACTTAGAAAACTTTGACAGATTATACTCAAAACCAAAAGTAAGAAAATCAGACCTATAGACTTGCTTTCCAACTTGTTTTTAAGACTCAAACAACACAAAACTTGCATTTAATCTCACAAATCACAAATTAAACAATAAGAACACCAATATCTGTCAAAACTAAGACAGATTCAAATAATAACTTCTTAAAAACTAGATTTTGAGTTTTAGCACTTTAAAACTTAAACCAACTGAATGTTTGGACTAATCTAAGCTAAACTAAGTTGACCCAAGAGTAAAAACCAATTTTGACCCATTTTAACCCATTAAATCAGTTAAACCAAACACTCCTTTAAGCACAATTTTGCCTATTTTAACTTGATTACTTGATTTTTAATGAACAAAACATTAAGACCAGATAATATACAAGCTAAAAAGACAATAATAAGCAAATGAATAGTAAATAAGCTAAAATGGAAATGAAGACTTACAAGAGCCCTTGCTCAAAATAGGGCAACAAGCTTATAAATAATCTAATCTACAGGCGCTAGCTTGTCAAAAGACAAGCTAGTGAGAGCAATAAGCCCTTCCCTCTTTGGCTTATCATCCATTTGAGCTTTTTGAGTGATTTGTGGTAAAATAGGCTTAAACCTTACAATCTATGAAAGAGTTTGCAAGACTTAAGTAAACAGCTTAAGTAAGGTATAAAAAAAACTTTTGTGAGCTTTTGAAACAGTTTTGAAACACAAAAATCTTTAACATAAAAACAAGCTTTTCATAAAAACTTAACTTTCATTCCACTTTAAATCTGAGTACAAGGGTTTAAAAAGAAATTACAATAAGCTAAAATTAAACTATTATAAGCTGAAAGGTAAAAAAACTAACTCCCTGCCACAATGGGCTTACAATGGTCCTATTTATACTAAGCTTAAGAATATTCTAGGTCTTGTGCTTCTTTGCTGAGAGGGAAGCCGTGTGTGCTTGTTGTGTGAGAGAGTCCAAAATCTCATCTTAGCCGTCCAAAGTGAGTGTTCCCCAAGTTGTATGATCAAAGCCCTTAAATCCTTGTCATTTTCCTTGAACGAATGGGGATTGGAGGGATTGCCAAGGTGGCAATTGGTGGGATAAGGTGTGGGGTGTGTAGACAAAGTGGAGAAGAAAGGAGAATAGTGTTGTCTATTATTTGGCGGGTAGTGAGGACAGGGTACTAAAGAAGATGAACAATGTTCCCGGGTTATTTTGAAGTTTGGATAATGTCAGGAAAGGTCCCTGAAAGTTATACATTGTATTGCAGGGAAAGTCCTTGTTTGGTGCATCTTTGATCCTTGGAGTTTTTGTTGGTGTTGCACCGTTAGTCCTTAAAAGGACTATCGGGGTGTTTTAAAAGGGTAATGGGTTAACGGGGTTATAAGGGGGTGTTTACAAGAGTTGGTTTGGGCTAGTGTTTGGGCCGGGTATGGCTTAAAAGGACTTTGGGCCTTTTTTTAAAGGTTTAAGGTTTATAAGTGTATAAGTGGGTTGTCCCGGGCCCACTAGGTGGGTACGGGTGTGCCCACTTTGGCAGTTTAGGTTTTCGAATTTGGTTTTTGATGCTCTTTCAAAATCCACTTCCCGTGGTTGACTTTTACTTGACTTTGACTTTTTGACTTGGCTTTGATTTTGACTTCTCATTCACGCTCTTTCCGTTCTCGTGCTCGGTTTTGTCGATTTGGCTTCTATTTTTGTCCTTTTCTTGGATATCCATTACCTGCACAATACAAATGCAAAACATATAAATACAATGTATTTTTGGTACATTTTTAGTCATTTAAGTTCGATTTTAGTGGTAAAAGGTATGTGTAATTAAACGCATACCAAAATCTCCCATACTAAGATATTGCGTGTCCTCACGTAATGCTATAAGTAAGCACTTAGAAAACTAAGAATCTCAGTCCCCCTCGACTAATTACCTCGAAAAGTAGCTAAGTGGTCATCGAGGGGAATTAAAGAATAAAAAGTTTAGAGAAGCCCCCATTTTTACCATTTTTATACTCTTATTCCTACACACATTTTTTTTGTATTTTTCCTTTTCCTCATTTTTTTAAGCAACTAATTAACTTATTTGACTTTCATTATTTTCATAACCATTAGGGATAATAGAACAAGATGCATTTCGATCCGAGAATGCCCCCAAAAAGGATAAATTCATCGTCCCTAACTTTTCACTCGCTCCAAACCAAGCTTAAAACGAAATCACACTTAAATATCAGTTAAGATGCTAACACTACTCATATTTAAAACTTGTGAACTTTTCACTCCCGATAATTATTATATCTTAGGTGTATGTGCTATTTTGAATTTCAACCTTAGATCAACGTTTTGCAAAATTCTATGCTTCACGTTCCACCCGAGAATTATGAGTTTGAAGGCGAGATCATCCCATGTAGCGACTTTCGTCTCGGCACATCCCAACCTTGCGGCTAAGTGACCAGGCTTTTGACACCCCACAGAGACTAGTATCGGGACTTACGGACCTTAGGTTTCATCAACTCTCAGGTTTTCCGTATATACATAGCTTGTTTAAAAACATAAAATGAAATAGTCAAAGTTCAAAAGCATATTTAAATTTAACAAAAAGAGATCTATTTATTAATTCACACTTAATATTAAACATAACATGATACAATTGTAACCCTCGACCTTTTAGAAGGCTGCAACATCGGTTATGAGCCGGCAAGATGCAGCAAACTTTTATCAGTCTCGGATT
>BQNB010051376.1:8176-37409 GCA_026074375.1 Tanacetum coccineum | reverse complement strand
ACTTGATTGGGATGATCAATTTGATCTAACCCTTTCACCATTCCCTTAGAAGATAATAACTTTAAGTCACCAAAGTTTAAGTTCCCGTACCGCATGTGCCAAAGCCACGAATGATCCTCCAGACAACACTTTAAGCACTTTGCTTCATCATGCTGATTGTTCAAAATGAACATTCGATTTTTAGTCATAGGCACTTTTGCTATGAGCTTTCCCTCTTGATTTCTTATCGTGGCACTACAATCTTTGAAATGAATACCGTAGTTTTTCTCTAAAAGTTGTCCAACGCTTAAAATGTTACTTTTAAGGTTGGGCACATTGTATACGTCTGAAATATATTGGTGACTTCTATTTTTAGCTCGGATAAGTATTTTACCTTTTCCTTTCCCTGGTGCCTTTGATTCGTCTCCAAATGTGACATTACCTTTACTTTGCTTCATCTCCACGAACCCGTCATATGGTTACTGGCAGCGAAATCTATATGCCATGGTTTTATCCTCTCTTCTTGTTTGTCATGTCTTGCCATTAGCAAAGTAAGTTCATCTTTATCTTGACCTCCACAAGATTGGCTTTTTCCTCCACTTGTCTTGAGCTAGTACACTCATTTGCATAATGACCATATTTCTGACAATTGTAGCATTGTATTTGGGGCTTACCTTCTCTTTGATATTGAAAGCCTCTCCCACGACCTTTTATATAAGGAGACCATTGGTTCTCATCTTCTTTGTTGGCATCTTCTCTTCCTCGTCCTCGGCCTTGGAAACCACCATGACCATGAAAATGACCGCGTCCTCGTCCTTGCTCTTTTCCATGTAGAAAGTTCTTTTCTCTTTCTTTGAAAGAGACCTTTGAGTATAGAGCTTGCTCCAAGGGTTCTTTCTCCCTTCTTTTCACCAACTTCTCTTCATGGGCTTGTAAAGATCCCATGAGTTTATCGATGGTCATAGAGTCGATGTCTTTTGACTCCTCTATGGCCACAACAATATAATCAAAGCTTGGTGGCAAAGAGCGAAGAATCTTTTCTATCACCCTTGTGTCACTCAAGCTTTTACCATTTCTCTTCATTTCATTTGAAATGGTCAAGACACAGGTGAAATAATCTAAAATGGTTTCGGATTCCTCCATTTGGAGTTTTTTGAACTCTCCTCTAAGAGATTGAAGACGTACCCTTTTCACCTTATCAATTCCTTTGAAAGCATTTTGGAGGATCTCCCACGCTTCTTTAGAAGTGGTTGCATTTGCAACTTTCTCAAACATCGCATCATCCAGACATTGATAGATGATCGTAAGAGCACTTTGATCCTTCTTTCTTTCCTTTTGCAACTCCACCCTTTGAGTGACACTTAACGAGCCTTCATCATCAACTTTCTCAACACCTTTCTCGACTATCTCCCACACATCATGTGAGCCATGTAACGCCTTCATTCGAATACACCAACTACCATAGTTATCTTTGGTATGACGAGGAAATTAGAACAAGTTCATTGAACTTGACATCCTGGTCTTCTAACACTAGCTGTGATACCAATTTGTTGGAAACACGAGGGCCTTTTAGGCTTATACTTGATGAAGAGAGAACACTTAAAGAACTTTTACAAAGAACCTTTTATTGCTTAACTTTTCTCTTGGTCTTACAAATGCTTACACCACCACCTATTTATACTACTCCATGGAATGTTCTAGATCGAGATATTTCCATGGATATTCTACTACAATCTAGATATTTCTCGATACATCATCATCCTTATCTACATGTCTAATTCTAGATAATTCATACTAGATATTCTATCACTTATCTACAATCTTTTAGAAACTTCTATAGATATTTTACATAGATATTTTACATAGATATTTTCTTTAATCATTCTTTGTCTTTCTAGAAACTTCATCTATATAGGCTTGGGCTTCTGTGACTAAATCAAGTTTACGATCCAACATAGCTTATCTGAACAATTGGAGCCAAGTATTTTTTAAGTGTGTAAGTTTTGCTATAGTGCTAGGGTGTTAGGTTTGTTCTTCATTGATGTTGCATATTATTTTGTGTGTATCTTTTTTAGTTTAATAAGATAATCAGCTGTTGAGAATAATATAATTTACATAAGTTAATGTTGCATTTGTATCCCAAGGTTGCAAAAGAGAGGTCTTTGAACATGCCAATGTGAGTTTTAAGTTATTTAAATAGAATACAGTAAGAGACAAAATTAATATTAGTTTTAAGTTTTGAGATTGTTTTAGAGTTATCAACTTTACATTTATATGTAGTTAAATTTTAGATTAGTTGGAAAGTTAAAAAGAAACCTAATATTAATGATAGATGAGCATTCCTTTTAACATGCCAAGTATTATTGTGTTTTAGAAACCTGATATTAATGATGTGTCTCAAGGGAGACTTTTATCTACTTTAAGCTAAAAATAAGCAACCCTAAATTTGATCATCACTTGATGTGATATGTTTGGATATTGCATAGACTCAACCCTGAAATATCTAATTTCAGTTTTGGTAGTAACTGCTGTTAAGTTCAAGATTTCTTCAATTGCATCTACATATGTAAATGACTTGGAGACTTAACACTTTCCTGAAAGAACAAAGATTCGGTGAGTATAAGCTCGCAATCTAATGTTGATACAACAATGAATATGTTGAAAATTCTGCAAAGACTGTTTCCTTTTACTGATATGTTAAACAAGAAGCTTCAAGCTGACCATTTCAGTGAAATGGCATATCAGCTTCTTAAACTTCTCACAAAATAGCTCAAGAATCAATGAAGTATTTATAAGCATCCTCCTGGTGATTATGAAGCCTTTAATGAAGAAACTTGATGATTTTGGAGATAAATATCAAGTTTAGGGGAGGATTGTTGGGATTAAAAGACTTCTTGATGATCTTAAAGTTACTGCTGCTAAGTAAAAGTTAGTGTTGTTCATTAACTTTAATGAACAATATGCTAAGTAGTTAGTGATGCTAGTATAAAGTTAGTACTGGTAGTTCACAGTTACTACTGCTAGTATATATTAGTACTGCTAGTATAAAGTTAGTATTGCTGGTGAAGATTGAAGAAAATATTCTAAGTAGTTACTACTGCTTGTACACAGTTAATGCTGCTGGTGTATAAGTTACTATTGCTGGTGCTAAGTTAATGTTGTCAGTACAAAGTTACAAATGCTCAAATTATTAAGGGAGTGACTACTGAAGAGTTATACTGTCAGAAACGACTGGTTAAAGACAAAAGAAAGGAGAAAGATTGTTGATGATCAAGAGAATACTACGTGATAAGTTTTATTGTTTTAAAAAGATCACGAGAGAATGTTCTAAGTTTTAGGAATTTAATGTAACAACGTCTCGGACTCCTTGGGTGTATAAAAGGATGTATAGGGATAGAGTTTTGTATTTGTACAAATACCATCGAGTCTATTCATAGAGTTCTATTAGCTTCAAGGTTTTGTATCCCTAATACTAGGAGGTATTTGTTATATTATTTGTAATAATAAATATTGGTGCATGTATTTTGTTTTGTTGAATATGTGTTCATAGGAATTGTGTCTCCAAGAGTTATTGTTTCATTAAATTTTCTTATTTGATTAAATATTGATTCCGATAATCTTAATTATATTAAACAAGTTTCTACTATACTTGTGTTACGATTTATCTAGATAACAAAACCTTATAACCAAAATAAGGACTTAAAGATCTAATTGAAGTGTGCTCTCGAGTTGCGTACTCGGGGAGTAAAGTAGGGCGAAGAGGAGCTTTGTTACCGAACCACTATAAATCCTTGTGTAGTGGTTTGATCCTTCTAATTCTCATCTCTTTACTTGCATATTTATATTGTTTCTTGTTGTCATTTAATTTATTATCTATATTGTCCATATTGGGTGTACATTGAGATCACATATATTCGAATCTAAATTTTTAGAAACAAACGATACATTAAATTAAAAAGCGGTAAACTATTTAACCCCTCCCCCTTCTAGTTTCCACATGGGGGATTGAGTAATATAAAAACCCACAATTTTCTCCTATGTAATTACCCATCTATTAAATTAGATGCAATTTTCCCCAGTGTAATTTCCATCTATTAAATTAGATGCAACCATTTTCATGGAAAGATTTTTGCTTTATTCCATCCATAATGTAACGTAACTTATATTACAAAAGTAAATGTGCTCACGTAACCTACCAATGCCAATTTCATCAACGTTTATAGCAAGTAAACGTTATAATATATCAAGCAATATGTTTTAATCTCCATTTTTACCATACGTTATCTATTTAACGTACTTTCCAAAACGCTATTATAAAACGAACTTTATACGTAACAAAACCCTAACTATATGTAATATTTACATTCAAAATAATGGTACAAGCCTTCAAGGCATGTGTAAAAGTGATCAATACATAATATTTGAATTACATTTTCCCTCCAAAATCAATGTACAACTCCTTTAAGCTTATGGTACAACCCGATATAGCACAACATTCAAACTAGCCCATTTTCCCTCCATTTTTCTAAGGCATTTCGTACAACCTTTCTAACACAACTTACAAGTACTCCAATGCATCATAATTAAACACATTTCCCTCTCTAATCCTAACCCTAGCTCGGCTAAAAACTAAAACCCTAACCCAAAAACCCTAATGAACCCGTCACCCCCTAACTAGCTCGAACCAAGTTTAAACCAAGCAACCACCCTTCTCCATGACACACCACCTTGCTAGCCTCCTTTCACCTACTTTTCACCACTTTGTCACCACCAAGCAACCACCCTACCACCTCCATCATCACCTTGGACTCCAAGCAAAACCTTTGTCACCTCCTTGGTTAGTCGCGCCCCCTCACCTCCATACACATCTCCATGCTACCTCCTAGCTATCCATAGTCACACCTAGCTAATCTTGGCCACGACTCCAAGTCTACTTGTCTACCACTTCTTCCAAACTTGGTCCCTACTCTTCCGTTACCCTATATATACACACATACATACACACACTTTCAATTCACCATCAAAACTTCATACTACCTCAAAATAATGATCTAACCAAGCCATAAAAGAAAAGAAAGGAAGTACAAGCTGTTTTAAAGCCAAGGTTTAAGAAGAACAAGGGTTCTTGAAGTCATCTCCAAGTTTTTCGAACCATACTCACCCATTTTGACCCATTTCATCATTTTCGTGTACTAGTAAGTTCTTACACTCGTTCTATAAGCTCTCATTACATTTAGGATCATATATAAGCTCTTGTTTATCCTTAAGATCATGTGAAATAAGCCTTGAACCATAAAAACCATTTGTTTGGTTTTCCTAAACCAAACGCACCCTAAAACCCTAAAAATCCTTTTTCATGAATCCTATAAGCTAAAAGCCATAAGCTGACTTTATAAGCTGTTATAATAAGCTATAATATCATTTTTATAAACTTGGAATCAAACCCTAAAAGCCCTAACCCATCGGGTTATTGTTTCTAAACCAAACATGCCCATTTTGGATTTTTAAGCTCATAAGCTCTTTTCATAAGCTACAAGCTCGTAAAACTTACTTATTTTAGCTTATAGTAATAAGCTATAAGCTGCAAATTGATTTTGAGATCAAAAATACAAAGATTATAGAATTTGGACTAGAAATGCAAATCGTATATGCATGAGGGGTATATATTGTAACTTTTGAAACTATTAAACTTTTGGTCCAAAAATGTAATTATCCTAAACTTAAAACCACAAGGGCCTGTTTTGCCATATTTCTAAGTTAAGGGTTAAATGTTTAAAATATAATTAAAGGGTTAAAAGTGTAAATTAATATATACCAAGGGTATATATTGTCATTTTCATATTCTCAAAGGTATAAAATGTAATATTTTTATATTAATTATAAAAATATATTTAAATATTATAAGACTCAATTTTATTAAAGCCTGACACATTTGTCGTTATCATTCGTCGATCGAAACACTATAAAATAATTATGTTATATATTTAACATAATTTATCATCCACTAGCTTTTGAAGAAACTTAAAAAGATAAAATCCTATCATTTAAACTATAACGTATCACGTTACTAGGGAATTTTATGTGAGGGGCTTTCATTTGGGTAGACGTTTTGACGAGTTGCTGGATTTACGATTTAATGTGTCCTAGCTCCTCAAACGTTTACTACACGACCTCTAGATTATGATAGCCCGAACAGTGATACGTTGTTTTCACAAACTAATAAACCAAAATCATTTACGTTAAACTTTATGAAATGAAGTTTTGAAACAATCAAACTAAGTCTTGACATATTACCTTTGCTTGTGTGACGAGGCTGTTTACTTCCATTTGAATTAAATTTTAAATCAATCAACTACCTTATCAAGGTAAGTTCATAGTCCCACCTTTATATGTTTTCCAAATCCCGTGGGGGGATACATGCTATAAACCATGAATACATGTATTTTCCAACTGTATGCTATCCTGATATATTATTGTCTAAGTTTACCTTTACTGCCAATATCATTTAATCATGAACCATTAATTACTTGAGTGTGAACGCGAATATTGTGGATAGATCTATTGGAATTGACGAATCTTGTTTGTGTTTACCTGTACATGAGGTAATCAAACGCACTATATTTGAGAATAATGGGTAACTTTGGCAAGTTACCTTTCTAAGAGGACATTTGTTCCTCAATAATGTCACTGAGGTGATTGCCATGTTAACGTGTTGGTGTCATGAGCTTAGGGCAATAATACTGTTTTTCATGATAATTGTAATTGTACAATTATTACCACTTATGATGACTAGTATTCAACTATTATATTTCAAACATGTGAATTTCACTCAACTGTTGTGTTGACCTTTTAGCATGTTTATCTCAGGTAACTGAGCAACCTATGGCACAGAGTGGCATTGGACTTGAGGACGTCCAAACTTTTTATCATTCAAACTTTATGTTTTCAATGTACTTTGGGACCTCTTTTGTAAAACTCTGATATAATATAGAATGATAACTAAATTTTCCAAAACGTCTCTTTTGTGTCGTTTTCCATGATTATGACTGTTAATTCATGAAGTAATACCCCAATTTACCTTCAACTGCTATATGTCAAATAAGGGGGTGTTACAGATTGGTATCAGAGTCGCGGTTATAGAGAACAAGGTTAAAACCAAAACTATAACTATTTTCCATCTAAGAAAGTCCTCTGTGCCACTGCATTTCCCGAATAGTATGTAAAGATACATAACTATTAATTATATATATAAATAACTTATGTTATTTACCACTGGGTTGTTACAGAATTATGTCTTCATCCACCCACCCTATTATTGTCCTATTTAATTCCTATATTGAGGATGCTTTTTTCTCTACAACTACTCCTGACTATACCCCGACTTCACCGGACTATTCCCCAGCCTCACCGGGAAACACTTCTTCTGATCCTTCAGAGGACTTATCTAAGGATCTTTTGGCCTCGCTAGTCATCTCACCTTTTCACGGTGATCCGTATATGAAGGTCATGCAAGCATATAATGCTACTAGTAATGAATTACCTATTCCTCTTCCACAAGCTCCTATTGCTCCACCAATTGTTTTGCCTCCATCTCCAGTGTTACCACTATCACCAATGTTTGATCCCCAAGATCTCTTTCTTCCCGAGGAGATTTTGCCACCTCAGAAACGAGCCTGTTCCTGATCATCCTCCTCTAATTCTGCCATACCTTAAGTATTTGAGATTGGAGAAAGTTCTCATAAGACGAGTCTGGAGCGTCATGAGGAACAGATCAAGACTATTTTGAATCACTTAGATGAGCTCCCTCTTGAGCGCATTGATCACATGGAAGATAAGATAGAAGGTCTTGGTAATGGTCGAGTAATCATACAACGAGATTTTGACCAACTAGAAACCGAACTTCAAGAAGCCCGTACCCAGATTTCTAGATTTCAGAGAGAGCAAATAAGACATGACGACGAGATTGTTCTTGCTCGCGTCAGGATTTCTACTCTAGAGATACTCATCGAGGATATCCAGATTCGCCACCGATCAGATATGAAGAGTCTTCTGGACAAGATCCATGAACTCAAAAACCATAAGGGAGGACCACCAGACTACTAGACTAGATCCTTATCATTTACAGCTTTTGTTAGAATCCAACCACTAGATGTGTGGCATAAATAATAACACTTGTCAAATTTTAGTTATGTAAAATATGTAGACAAGTTGTTTACGACTTAATACAGTGGTGATTCCATTATACCTCGCTATTTTTTGATACCGATTTATGTATGTCGTGGTTGTCTATCCTATATTCTGTAGTGTGATGTATCATATCTTTATCCGGGATTACTATAGCTCTCCTACCACTCGGTTTTCTCAAACCTTTATACCCAGATATCATGGATATGATTAATAATCAAGACATTGAGCATAAATTTTTTTGGAATCTAAGACTTCCAGATGAGTCTATCTTTATGGAGTTAGATAACTCGTTATGGATCATACTGAAACCACTGAGAAATGAACCATTCCCCAAGAAACCTAATGAGTTAGATGCTTGTTAGAGTGTCCATTCTAAAATTTTCCGTTATATTCTGCAATGTAATATCAAAGAATGTGTATTTCTTTGTTAGAACTTGTTCCAAATAAGAATCCACATTATATATTCTTATTTTGTGTTGTCTTGTAAATGTTGATAGAATGGCTCCTAAGAGGACATCAACATCTATAGCACCAGCCATGACTCAGGCCGCCATCAAGAAACTAGTTGCTGATAGTGTTGCCGCAGCTCTGGAAGCATAAGCTGCTAACATGGCAAATACTGACAATACCAATAGGAACACCCAACAAAGAGAAACTCCTGTAGCAAGGAAATATAGCTACAAAGAGTTTATGAACTGCCAACCTTTCAATTTTAAAGGTACGGAGGGGGCTGTTGGTCTCATCCGCTGGTTTGAACGAACTGAATCGGTATTTTCCCGTAGCAACTATACCGAGGACTACAAAGTGAAATTTGATACTGGTACTCTAACTGAAGAAGCTTTGTCTGTAATTCATTTTCCCAACCTATTGGAATAGAGGAAGCTTACAAGATTCCCTGGTCCGAATTGAAAAATCTCTTAATAAAGAAGTATTGTCCCTGAACTGAGGTCAAGAAAATGGAAAATGAATTTTACAATCTGACTATAAAAGGAAATGATCTCAAGACTTACATTAGAAGATTCTAAGAATTGGCAGTTTTATGCCCAACTATGGTGCCAAATTCTGAGAAACTTATGGAAGTTTTCATCGGGGGATTACCCAAAAGTATTGAAAGAAATGTTACCGCTTCAAAGCCTCAAACTTTGGAGGAAGCCATTACCATAACCCAGAGGTTAATGGATCAGGTAATAAAGCATAATTTTATGCAAGGAACCAATGATCACAAACGAAAGTTTGATGATAGAAGAACCTTCACCAATAACAACTACCAAAACAACCGTAACAACAACAATAACAACCGCAACAATGATCACCACCAAAAACAGAATAGAAGGCAAAAAATTGTTAGGGCTTATGCTGCCACCCCAACTGAAAACAGTAGGTATGCTAGAAACGTTCCTTTATGTAAAAGATGCGCCCTGCATCATACAGGACCTTGCACTGTCAAGTGTCAGACTTGCAACAAGGTGGGTCATCACAATGTCAGGTGTCAGACTTGCAACAAGGTAGCTTATCTGACCAGGAACTGCAGAAAAACAATGGACAGCCAAAGAAACAAACTACAACAGTATACAATAAAACTTGTAATGCCTTGATGGAGAGAATGGGCATTTGGCAAATTCATATGCTCCCAAAAGCAAAAACAGGCCATAGGGGAATCCTTACTTATAAGAGACTGGATGCTTTTGTTCGCTTTAGGATTTCTAACCTAGAAACAGCTCTCGAGGATATTCAAGTTCGCCACCAGTTTACATTGGAAGGGATCTTCTGAAACCCACTTTCATAAGTTAAAAAACCCCAAACACCAAGCTACTATCTTTGTCATTTATTACTTTTATCTAGAATCCTACCATGAGACACGTAGCATAAGTGTCAACACTCGTAAAGTTTTGATGATGTAAGATATGTAAGATAAAGTTATCCATGAAATAATAAAGTGGTAATTCCGTTTTAACACCATTCATGTCTAGTTGATACAAACTGGTACATCATTTGTCAATCCATTGTTTAGTTCTTTATTATATTCAAATCTGTATACTGCCTCTATACTTTGAAAACTTATGCCAAGATCATCGATGATAATATGGGCAATTCTGTTGCAATTAATGTATATTATTCTTCCGTAGCTTCTTATGATTTGGAAAAATCATATATCTTCTACACATCACCATTTTGATATCATGTTTTATGCTTAGGTAGAATAAATTATAACCGTCTTATTGAAATGAATTAGGACGCCTCTTTTTGTAAGTGACAAATTATAAATGAGTAGGCTTAAGTATACAACATTTGTATGAACAAATCCCTTACTTCATGAAATCATTGTCAATATTACCCTCATATGAATGAATCTCTGAACTTTTACATTCTATCATTCGACTAAATCTCGGGACAAGATTTCTGTAAGGTTGGGGGATTATAACAACCTTAAATTTTCATCAATATAATATCCATCTATTAAATTAGATGCACTTTATATATCTCTTTTTTACAAGGATTTTTTTTTGCTTTATCACATTATGCAACATAACTTGCATCACTAAAGTAAACATCTTAATATGTTAAGTTAATAATGTATTATCTATTTTATCATGTACGTTATCTATTTAACGTAGTTTTCATGAAATAAACGTTATCCGTTAACGTTTACATCAAAACTCTAATTATATGTAATGTATACATATAAAATGAATGTACAAGCCTTTAAAGCATGTGTATAAGTATCAATGAACAACATTTGAATATATTTACCTCTAAATCAAAGTTACAACTTTCTAAAGCCTAATGTACAAGTCAATGATGCAAGAAAACCTAATTAGGTCATTTAAGCTCCTAAATCATGTTTAAACTTTACCACCACTTTAGTATAAGGTACATGCACTTAATACATGACTTTTAAACCTTAAACATAAACCTTAATTCATCTTAAACCCTAATTTCACTTTCAACTAAAAACTAAACCCTAAACCTAAACTTAAAATAAGCCTAAACCTTAATCTTATGCCCTAATCTCAGTGACCTAACATTAAAATCTAAACCTTAATATATCCTAAATTCCTAACCCTACCTCAAAAAAATAAAACCCTAACGAACCCTAACTCCAACTGTACACCTTGTAGCTCTTATTTTTATCCATTTTTAACTCAAGCAAAACCAGCAAGCACATAGAGGACTCACTGTATGTCTCCTAGCTGCTTACAACGCACTTCTAACTATTTACTTGGTCCCCAAGATGGCCTCATCACCTCCTTTCTCTCTTTTGTATGTTTGTGTTTGTTGGCCTCAAGACACCTTATCTATCAACTTCATGGCTAGTTTCTTAGCTTATAAGACTCCACCTATATAATTTAGAATCTCCATGTCACCTTTTTAATAGACTCTACGACACTAATCAAGTATTCAAAATAATATGCTTCTACCAGGGTTCTTTGCCCTATAAATAGCTAAAACATACACCCCTTTCAATTCATCCCACACATCTCATCTCATACCCTCAAATGGAGTTCTAGGCCTTTTCCATAGCAGCATAGAAGATCAAAGGAGAAAGTCCATTAAGCTTCATAATAATGAAGCCAAGAAAGCAAGAAAAACCAAAGTCCCTTGAAGTGTTGCTGAGGACAGTACGGACCCGAAAACCCATTTTGACCCATTTTAGCTCAAGTAAGCCTAAGATCTTGTTCCACTAAGCTCTAATATTCTGTTACAATTTCCATTGCCTAACTGTTCTCTATACTCTTAAGATCATGTATTGAACTCTTGTTGAAAGCTTTGAATCTGCATAACCCATGGTGTTTTTGATATAAAAAACCCTAAAAAAACGACCCGTTTTGAATTTTTCATAGACTAACGAATTCATTTTTTCTAAACTTTTTGTTACATTAAAACCTCTTATTTTAGCTTATACCTAATAAGCTATAAACTGCAAATATCATTTGGAATCTTTAAATACGCTTGCATGGCATTTTGGATTGTTTTGCAAAAGTTTCCATGATGGGGATAATATATCGTAACTTTCTGAAAACTTGTAACTAAAGGGGCTGAAAATATCATTTTTAAAGTTTATAACTATGAGGGGGTCTGATTTGCTCAAATTATAAGTAAAGGTTTAATATAGTCTATATATTATATTTTATATATATCATTATATATATATCATATACTTAAAGATAAACTTGTAAAAGATCATGAAACCAATAGTATATACTTGTCATTTTGTATTCTTATAATTATCAAATATAATATTTTTATACAAATCTATAAAAAAAAAAATTTAAATATTATAAACGTCATTTGTTAAAACTGACACATTTTTCGTTTTAAATCATCCGATCGACAACTGATAAATCAATTAAGTTATATATTTAACGTAACTTTCATCGATTAACTTTTGAAGAAAACTTAAAATCTTTATCGTTATCACGATACTAGGAATTTCATTGTGAGGAGTTCATTGGGTATTTGTGTTTGACGAGTTCGCTGGGTTTACGATTTTAAATTTAGCCCCTGGTTCTCAAAGCAATATGGATTGGCCTTGCTATTAGGATAGCCCCACAGTGATACAATATTTATCATTCTAAATTTAAAGATATACGTTAAACTTTATGATGTTTGAAACATTAAAGCTATTCAACTAAGAGCTTGACTAGTTATCACCCAAGGTTGCGTGATTGGCATAGCCGTTACTTCACTTGATCTACTTTTAACATCAAACAGATTTCCCTCTACTGTTCAATATCTAGCGTCGAGTTCATAGCCTCACTTTTAAATGCTTCTATTTCAGAAAACGATCGAGGGGTGATACATGCTATAAAACCATTATACAAGTGTTTCTAATGTATTGCTATCCTGTATAAGTATTACATCTGTTGTATATGTCCCTTTTAAGCAAAAGGACCTCTTACCATCATTGGACTCATTAATCATTGCGATTGTGAACGCGATATTGGTATAGGCCTAATTGAGATTAGACGAATCCCGTTTGTGTTAGCGGATAGGTAACCAAACGCACTATATTTGTATCTCATGACGGTATTATGGCAATTACTCTACCGGGGGCCATTATATTATATTAAATATTATTGATATCATACACAAGTCAGTTTGTGTGACATGAGCTTAGACGAATAAATACACTATTAATACTGTTTTCTATTCATGTTAATTGTACTCATTTGCAATTATTGTTCCACTTATAGGGTAGAACAACTTAAACCAGTGCCTAATGATGACTTGTTAGTTCACACTATTTATTCTATTAAACCTGTGAATTCTCACCTCAACATTTTGTGTTGGACTTCTTTAGCATGTTATCTCAGGTAAGAGTGAGCAAAGCACCATGGCACGGAGTGGTACAGACTGAAGATTGGGCTAAATTTGTTTCATTCAAACTTTATGTTTTTAGATTTTGGGACCTACCTTTTGGTAAACTTTGATGACTAAATGAATGATACACAAAATTTCCAAAAAGCGTCTCTTTTAAGTCGTTTTCTATGATTATGACTGTTGTACTATGAAGTAATACCCCAGATTAGCTTCCGCTGCTATATGTAAAAATAGGGGTGTTACACAGGGATGGCACAATTGGTCCTTATATTTATACAAGCCTAGGAAACATTTAGCATATTGCACAAATAAGTCTTATACTCACAATGATTGGACAATTTGCCTTTTTTAAAGTTAAATATCTGAACTCGCTTCAAATTGAAACCAGTTTAACACAAAAGTTTACCAGCCTTTGATGAATTAAAAATGCCGTTAGATGTCATAAATTGAAAAAACACATCCCCCTCAATAAATGTCCCGTATTTATTTAAAGAGTTGTAGTCGTTGATTTGAGTGTTCAAATTTGAAAAGTTCAAGTACTGATTGATTTTCAAAACAACACTTTTCCACCGTTGTTAACAAAATGATTTTCGGAGAATCATATTAGACGAAAATTATTTGGTTAAGAAAGTAGAGCTTTCTTTATATATCAAGAAAATAATGCACGTGAACGACACTAGATTCGACAGGCGTTTGGCACGTGATATATGAAGTTATCTCATGCCTGGGAAAATCTTAATAGGTTTATAGTTAGTCAGGAACAACGTCTTTTTGGCGGACATGCTTTCCTCAAAATTGTGGAAAAACTGGGGTTGTCAGTTGAAAATACTGCAAGCCATAAAGACATTGTTTTGAAAAATTTTGGAACTTCGTTCGCAGCTTCATTTTTTAAATGACGTGTCATTATTGAATGACATTTCTAGGTTCGTAAATGTTATCGATAAACGGAAGACATGTCTTGAAAAACTATTTTTGGTATTTTCTATTTTTTGATTTTTATGGTTTTTGTAGGTTTTATATTTTTGTATTTTCTTTTTAGATTTTAGCTATATACATATTTACATAGGGATTAGGAGGCATTCCCTTATCCTTTTCTCGTTCCTGAAGCATTTAAGAGTTTTCCGGATACATACTTTTATACCAATGACGCATGAGGGAATTCGCGATATCGCTTCTTGGTAATGCTTTGGTGAATATATCCGCGAGCTGATAATCCGTCGTCACGAAGTACAATTCAACCACGCCTTTCTCAACTTGTCTCTTATAAAATGGTTTTAGTGTCGATTATGTAATGTGCTCTGGACGGGTTAACGTGCTGTGGAATTATTGCAGCAGAGAGCAATGGCACTGCGATTGTCACAATACAAGGGAATCTTATTAAAGACAAAGTCGTAGTCTGTAAGCTGTGATCTCATCCAAAGTATCTGAGCACAACATCCAGACATGGTAATGTATTCAGCCTCTGTTGTAGAGATCGCAGTGCTCTTCTGTTTCTTTTGCATGACCAGTGACTAATATATCTCCAAGGAAAACTAAGCACTTCTGGCATATTTTCGTGTAGGTGTTGACAGCCTGCATTAGTTCGCATCTATGCACAGAGACGCGTTAGTCTCTAGGCGGTATGTCTTTCGGAATTACTCAGAAGACCCCAATTAATGGTTCTCTGAGATAGCGAAGCCCTCGTTTAAGTCTTCAAGGTGCTTTGTTGGTAGGCGAAGATTGATATCTAGCACACATGCATACAACTGAATAAATGGTGGAGTCTGTGGCTCGTGAGATACATTAGGGAGCCGGACCATATACGATAATCAGAGTTCTGGTCAACTGGAATTCTAGGGCGTCCTATCAGTTTAAGTCGATCCACCATGGGTGTTTCAACAGGGTTCTGGGTCACACGAATCCTTCCCAAATTTATTTGAATATCTTTAAGAGCAAATATTTGAATGAGTAATAAAAATGCCTCGGGATTTTGAGAAGAAACTTTGTAGCCTATAAGAGAAAAAAAGACATTTGCCCCATCATTGAATTTGAAAATTTAGAAAAAAAATCGTTTCTCATGGAAATATTTTACATGCTTTTGGGTCGGACGAGCTAAAATGATATCATCTACATAATATTTTGAACAAGGAAGAATATGTTTGCGTTTTCGATGAATAGTATGGATCAAACTGACACCTTGGGAAAATTTTTGCCTGATGAAATCGGTGACAAGGTATAATTAATGCCGAGGGGCTTGTTTAAAGTACAAAGCTATTTAGCCGATAAACATGTGTCAGATGGTCAGGATCAACGATAAACGCTCTGGTATGATCTAACATTGAACTTTCTTCCTTTAATTCTCCATTCAGAAATGTTGTGCTTTTCCTTCCATTTGAATAGATGTGTCATGTCTTTTATGGCGGCATTGGAGATGAAGATACGAATAGCCTCGATACGTGCAATCGGTCCAAATGATCCCTCGAAATCAATGCCCTCCTCTTGTCGATTCCTTGGCATAACCTAGCCTTGTTCTTTAGAACATCACCGTACTCATTCAAAGGTTAACTTTGTAAAATCACTTAGATGAGGCAAGTTAATCATGGCACGAGTCTGGTGATATATGGTACCATTCTATACTATGAAGTGAGTAAATTGTGGAATCTCATTTGCATAGCTTTGAAACCACCAGTCTTCAGTAATTGTAGATTTGAAAGTTTCTTTGGTTGACTTTTGAGTTACAGAGTTATACAAGCACCATAAGGCATGTTGGTTAGTTGTTTTTGGTGGATATCGGCCGAGAGGGATTGCCAATAATCTATCCAGCGGTGATCCTTGCTCTATTCCCGAGATGATGGAGTGTTGAGAGACATTAAGGAGATTCTGTGGAACTAAGATCCGGCTGATGATGCTTCAGAACTAGGTTCCGGAGCAAATACGTTTATAATGTGATGATGTCAATCAAAGAGCAAATGGATTGTCTCTATGAGAGTTAGAATCATCTGTAATGCTTGATGTAGAACCTTGGAGATTGTAATGTCCGAAGATGACGGTGAATGACTTGCAGAAGGTGCATCTTGATCTATGGTAGTAGATGAATGGTTGTAGCCGGCTGAATGACTGGGTACTGAAATGCTGGAGCAGGAGAGACGGAGTTTTTCAACCACGCGGAGTGGTTCCCTTGTATTCATCCAAACATTAGTTGAATATAATCTCCAGTTCTTTATTTTGGGGGGTACATAAGGTGCATATGCTAGGTGACGGAATTTGGTACGTGTCCCTGAACTTTATTTTAGTCCATGCTGTCAAAAAAACGTAGGAGGCGAGGTCCTTGTTACTGAAGGTGCACAAGAGCTCATATGCTCAGTCAGCTCATCGAATTGAACGTGAATAGTTTCCATAATTCGTCGGGTTCTCTTGTTGTAGATTCGATAACCTTTCCTACTTGGTGCATAGCCTATGAAAATTCCAATATCAGCCGTTGGTTGAAATTTTTCAAGATCTTCGCTGTCATTTGTAGGGTAACAAAGAACACCAAAGACACGGAAAAAGGTAAGATCAGGCTTATTATCATGCACCAATTCATATGGGGTTTTGTCGTGACGGGTGTGAATGAGGGATCGGTTTTGGGTGTAACAAGCAGTCGCCACAGCTTCTGCCCATAAAAACATCAGGGCCTTGGAAAATCAGAATTGTTCTAGCGCCTCTACAAGGTTACGGTTTCAACTCTTCGACAAACGCGTTCTGAAGTGTCGGTGTCTTCGGACTGTCTTTTTGTGAAAATGCCGACACGATAATAATAATCAGTCAATCTTTATGTGACAAATTCTGTGCTTATCGGTACGGATGTATTGACAGTTTTGTTGAGATCCGATTGTAAATTTGCTTCAGAACATTTGATGCGGACCGCTGGGGTTTCATCTTTCGATCTCAAAACTTGAACCAAGTAAACCGAGAATAATCTCACGCATGACTAAGATGTATTCTTCCCATTAATTGTTTGCACTCGCATCGGGCCACATAAATTCATATGAAGGGTATTAAGAACTTCCAAGTTAGTGTTTTCAGGTTTGGGTGTTGGGTATGCTTTTTGCTCTTTCTAGTTGACATCGCAGAGCAGAGTGATCTTTCTCAACTTCAATTTAGGTAAGACTTTACGGATCCTTTCTTGCAAGGTCATTGATGATGCGAATTTCAAGTGATATTAAGCGTCGATGCCATAACATGATTTGTCTTGGAGGTTTTTGGACAGCAAAACAGTTTGGGGAGGAAAACTTATCATGTTTCGACCGAGATAGGTATAAACTTTGAACCACGAGAACCTTTAAATAATTCAACCCATCGTGTACTCAAACTCTAACATGTTGTTTCTGATGAAACTTCTAGGTCAGAATCACAAAATTGTTCGACTGAAAACAGATTGTGTCATAGTCCTTCCACATAGTATACCCTGGAGATTACACTGTCACCAATCACGTAATCTCTATAACCCATGATAGCACCAAAGTGGTCATTCCCGAATCTAACTGTCCTGATGAACTTTTTTACAAAATTCCTGCGCTTGTGAGCGATTCAAGTCATAAGTTTGAACAGCTGAGTGCCAAATACAAAAGGACGATCTATGATGACTCCTGCATTTGAAATTAGAGGAAAGATGGATGAGTTTGGAAAGTTGGATCCCAATTTTGGTTTGGGTTCCTGTTTGTTAGACACAAGGTAATGGCTGATACTCGTTTTGCTTAGATATACTATTTGGGTGCAGTGGCTAGTTAAAGGGCATGATCTCTAAGGTGAATATTACTGCCGTGGGTCTCCATGATGCGCAACATGGGTAAGCGCTTTGCTGTGGGGTTTTCATACTTGCCTACTTGCTGTAAGTTTTAAACTTGCTGAAACTTTACGACAAACATTATGACTAGGTAAATAGAGGGGGGTGCTTAACGATTACTCAAATTATCAACACAACTATCATGATTTTTTTAGAAATTAAACACTTGTTACATGTTTGGCAAACAGAATTAGAATTCGAATTAATTACAGTACGCTTAGAGCTAGTACTAGAATCAATACGATTCGTGGTTCTTAAGTTAGACTTATTTTTCCTATGGGTGTTCTTCTACTTTCTTCTTGTTGACACCTTTACCTGGCGAGATCTTATTTTTCTTGTTATTGCTCCTAGGCTGTGACCCGCTAGCATTGGTGCAACAATTTACTCCTGTAGAAGGAGGCACAGAGACATTAGTCTGTTGAGTGTTCAGTTGCCCTACATGTATGTGTGTGTTACTATTTGACGTGTCACATTGTTCTTCAAAAGTAACTTGTTTTTTTCTAATTAAAGGGGTAGGAGCATGCTTCTTATCTCGTTTGTTAAAGTCTTTCGGACAAGTGTCAATCGCATATTCTAAGAGTTCCTGAGAGTGTTTAGTGTAACCGCAAGCAAAGACTATTGACCTATCTAAGGGTCGTTCAACCTTGCTTCCTTACTATTTCGCGAAGGTTAGGGTTTTACAGTTTCTTTTAAGTGCTTGAGTAATCTAGATGAACTTCCTATTGTTCTATTGCGAGGAGAATCGGTTCAACATTATAGGTTCTTTCTGGTGCAAGAACTGTTGGTTTTACATGATCCTTAATGATACTTTTTATTTTAGTCTGTATTTGGGCTTTCAGATTCTCATTTTCAGTCGTCAAGGCAGTTGTCTGTCCTATATGCTTAGCACGAGTGATCTTAATCGAATCATACAATTCTTTGTAATGCTGCTTAATTTTTGCATTTTCTGCCCTAAAAAACTCATTTTGTTCTTGAAGAACAGTGACTTTTTCAGTTAACTGAGTGATTTGAAAATCTAAGGCCCTGAAGTCAAGTGTACGGTCAGCTTCACTACGGGTCTCTTGCAAGTGAGAGATTTGTGTTTTCAATTTATTAATGACGTTGTCCTTTCCTTGAAGGGAAGCTTTCATTTTTTTCGATTACAAAGGCTGAGTCAAAATCAGGAATATCTCTAGCGGGTGTTGATGGATTATTTCCAAAACTTTCTTTAAGGTTTTGATACTTTAACTGCAGGTTTAAGTGATTTACCTCAAGATTGGAAAACCGTTTAACTTACTCTTTTGATTATCATTTTGAATCTTAGCACTGTTAAATTAGAACGCTCAGCCTTTAAGTTTGCCAGATCCAACGTGCCTCACATAAGTAGTGGCATCTATGCTTTCAGTAAATCTAGAAACATTAAGCTCAAAATTCGTTACAACATAAAACACTCTAGACAAGTAATCGGCAATTAAATTATCATGTGCAATAAGAAGGTTTTTCCGTTCAATCTCATCTTGTTTCCTATCAACAATATTTTGGTCAACCTCAGCTTCTAATTCTTCAAAAACATCGTTCATTTCTTTAATTTCTTTAGTTAAAGCCTTTTGAATGCCCTCAAAATGTTCTTTAAGACGGATTAATAACGAATAAGATATGATAAATATACGTTTTACGTTAATAACGGATTTATAAAATAAATTTTATAAAAAGTTTCTGTTCATCAGGGACATTTATTTTGGAAAACCTCATTTATATGACAGAACTTTTAATTACGAGAACGTGCTCGAAAGAATCGCTAAAAACGGAGCTATAACGCATAAAATACGACATTTATGGGTTTTACGTTAATTAAAGTTATAAAAATAAGTTTATAACTGGTATGAACAGTAAAAATCACGGTTCATCAGAGGACTAAAGATATGAAAACTTCAAATTTTGATAACTCGTCTTAATACAAAAGCGTGGACATAAGGAACGCAAGAAACGGACTTGAAACGTGAAAGTTATGTCATTTTTACCAAAGGTGTATTTATAAACGTTTTAACTTTATAAATATGATTTCACTAAAACGATTAGAAGGTGATTGAGCTATATAGAATTATACATGGTAGTAGTTACCCAATGTGATTAGTACTTATACGACCTATGATTAATTAGGTTGCACTCGGGCGTATTTGTGACGCATTTTTCACGCATTTGATTTACATTGTTAGACTCTTCCACTCGAGGTGAGTTTATAGTCCCATGTTTTACATTTTACAATGATTTATAAGTTTTGGGGTGAGAACATGCTTTGTTTTACAATTGGACGCAAGTAACTTTGAAATACTTACTGTTTTGGATATTGCATACCATGCAATACTTACTGTTTTGGATATTGTATACCATGCAATACTTACTGTTTTGGATATTGTATACCATGCAATACTTACTGTTTTGGATATTGTATACCATGCAATACACACTCTAAACAATTGCGGTCCTACACTCATACAATTTACAAACCTATGAATTCACCAACATTATTGTTGACGTTTTAAAGCATGTTTTCTCAGGAGATCAATGAGGTACAAGACAAGGGATACATTGGTGGTCGTTATTTTGGAAGTCATTTGCATTAAAGATTTGGTTGCATTACATTTTGGAGGAACATTTATTATGAACTGGAATCTTTGTATAATTTAACAATGAACAAGTAAAGCTTCGGGCTTTTGTAACAAACATTTTGCTAAATCCAATGTATCGGTTTTAAACGACACTTTTAAAAGTCGTTCTTATATATCTTGTGTTGTTGATCTATGAAGTAACGCTCCCAAACCCATATTCCGCTGCGACCCATTTTGGGGGTGTTACAGATTGGTAATCAGAGCCAAGGTTATAGAGAACCAGGTCAAATGTTTTGCTGGACTATAACCGTTTTCAAACATTGCATTCATACAAAGGGGTTTTTCACGGGACACACATACACTAGTTGTTTGCATTAGTTGGTCTTACTAGATGCTTACATGATTCATATACGTGTTTATATTATAGTACGTACATTACTATAAGGGCCTTACATATATATGCAAAGATGAGTTTGCATTCTTTCGCATACTCTACAATTATTTATATAAGGGTTATTTATATAAATATTGGAACATTTCTTTAGGCGAGGTAGTACTATAAGCTCGTAGGTCCTAAACGCTACCTAAACATTAAGCTATCAGATATGATATCTTACCATCATTCAATTTATGCCAGGAGCGCATATTCATATTTACCATACATCATCTCACAACACTCTATTTTCGGAGCACGACGAAGATAACTAAACTAATCTAATCTTATTACTCTTCTGATTTTGAAGATAATGCCTCCAAGGAAAGCACCCAGAACCAGAACCACACCAGCCACAACAACCAACACCACATCTGTCACTAATGCCCAGCTTTAGGCAATGATTGACCAAGGCGTTGCTGCCGCTTTGGCAACATGTGATGCTAACAGAAGCACGAATGGCGAAGACAGCCATAATTCAGGAACGGGTGTCAGAAGGACTAAACGCGTTGCTCAAGAGTGCACTTACCAGGACTTCATGAAGTGCCAACCCCTATTTTTCAAGGGCACTGAAGGAGTTGTCAAATTAACCTAGTGGTTTAAACAGATGGAAACTGTATTTTGCATAAGCAATTGCACTATGGAAAACCAAATCAAGTTTTCCACATGTACTTTTCTTGGAGTTGCTCTAACGTGGTGGAACTCACACGTTAGGACTGTTGGTCACGACATTGCATATGCAATGACTTGGACTGACCTGAAAAAGAAGATGATAGACAAGTACTTCCCGAGGAGCGAGATTTAGAAACTTGAGGTCGAGTTGTAGAATTTGAAAGTAAAAGGTACTGATGTACTAGGCTACAATCAACGTTTCTGAGAACTGGCATTATTGTATGTCAGGATGTTTTCTGAGGAGTCTGATAAGATTGAGAAATATGTCGGTGGTCTGCCCGACATGATTCACAAAAGTGTTATGGCATGAAGGCCGAACACAATGCAGGATGCTATTGAAATGGCAACTGAACTGATGGACAAAATGATCAGCACTCTTGCTGAACGTCAAGCTGAGAATAAGAGGAAACTTGACAACAACAACCAAGCTCAACAACAATTTCCCAAGAGACAAAATGTGGCTCAAGCTTACGTCGCTAGGACTTGTGAAAGGAAGGAGTATGCTGGAACTCTTCCATTGTGCAACAGGTGCAAGCTGCACCACAATGGGCCATGTATTGTAAAGTGCGGGAATTGCAAGAAGATTGGCCACTTGACCTGGGATTGTAGAAATCCTGCTGCCGCTAGGAATCAAAGAACCCTCACTTGCTATGAATGTGGGAATCCAGGGCACTACAGGAGTGATTGCCCAGAGCTAAAGAACCAGAACCATGGAAACCAGGCTAAAGGTACTGGAGCACGTGGATTAAAGCATGCATTAGGAGGAGGAGAAGCCGATCAAGACCTTAACGACATGGAGGACGATATCAGTGCTTAGACTCTATTCCTTTAAGAATTCTCGTTGTATTTCCTCTTAAGTTTCTGTTGTGATTGTATGAATGATTTCAAACTATCTATCAAATTAATGTATTTTGTCAAGTTTTCTTTAATTCTCTACTTATTTATATAAGCCACTCCCACAAATATCATGAAATCATGATGCTATTTTAATGAAAATGAGCAATGCATCGTTAGTCCTCAATTATACATAGCCTGATCAACTATGTATAATTCAGGAAGGACCATGCCATGCTAAGAGTAGTCACCTTAAAACTTCTTGTCAAAAAACAATTTCCTATTTATATTCCTTCACTGTTCATAATATTAAAATGATCAACAGGATTGAGGAGGTTTGTTGTTTAAGTGAGTATTGATTAATGAAGTTAAGTCTTTTGGAATACACAGGATTTTACAATTCTTGATAAAATCGAGAAATCGAATCTTCATGGGATTTTACAAATCAAAGAACAACCGTATAATTCACTTAACAAAAAGAAACGTGTATAAATCTCCTTAGGACAATTGTATAAATTGCCCTAGTGAAGAACAATGTATAATTCGCCTTTATAAATGACAATCTATAAATCGCCTTCATGAAAATTGTATAAATTGCCTTTACACAAGATTGTATAAATTGCCTTCACAAAGGTTGTATAAATCGCCTTTACACAAATTGTATAAATCGCCTAAACAAAAATTGTATAAATCGCCTTTACACAAAATTGTATAAATCACCTGAAGGAAATGAAGTATAGATCGCCTGAACAAACGAAGTATAAATCGCCTGAAGTAACTTAAGTATAGATCGCCTGAACAAACAAAGTATAAATCGCCTGAACAAACAAAGTATACATCGCCTGAAGAAACTTAAGTATAGATCGCCTGAACGAACGAAGTATAAATCGCCTAAAGAAACTTAAGTATAGATCGCCTAAACAAACTTAAGTATAGATCGCCTGAACAAACGAAGTATAAATCGCCTGAAGAAACTTAAGTATAGATCGCCTGAACAAACTTACGTATAGATCGCCTGAACAAACGAAGTATAAATCGCCTGAAAAAACTTAAGTATAGATCGCCTGAACAAACGAATGTATAGATCGCCTGACTAACTTCGAAACTTAAAAATCAATAATCTTAAAAAGACACACTTTTTGACGTTTTTACCCGATTTTTCTTGTACTTCTTACCTATCTAAGACTATTAGAACCTTAAAAATACAAACTTTAACGTTTTTGACACGAAAAATTTGAAATCAAGATTCTTGGTACAAAACCCTCTTTTTAACCAAAAAGACTTACAAAGATGATAATTTTTATGGTTTTTGAAAGATTTTCTTGTACTTCTAGTCTATATTAAGATAACTAAGTAAGAAAGTTATGATCTTTATGGTTTTAAAACCCTCAAAAAGTGAAAACTTTTTGAAAATTTCAAACCAAACTACACTAACTAAATGAGTAACAAACGCACACAAAACCTTTACAAACACCCCCATGGCTCTTGATAACAATTGTAGAATGATCTTAACACATGTATGGAATTATTCGCTTAGAGTTTTAGAGAGAGAGAGGTGGTTGGATGAACAATTAAAGAGAGAAAGAAAAATGATAATATTAGCTTAAGTGAAAATGTGACAAATGAACAACCAACACCCTCTCCAAGCAATGGAGATGGTTTATATATGCCTAGCTAACCGTCCATGGGCTTGTGGTATGGGCTTACAATGTAACTTTGGCCCGGTTAGCTTTCTAACTTAATCTTACAACTTACTACGAGCTACGACTAACTATATTGGGAGTGACCGATACTTTTTCGTATTTCTAACATAGATGACTCTTTGTCCCACACAGATAATGTCTCCAGATCTTAAGTGCAAACACAACCACACCCAACTCTAAATCATGGGTAGTATAATTCTTCTCATGAATTTTCAACTACCTAAACGCATAGGCTATCACTTTACCTCTTTGCATTAACACACAGCCTAGTCCTACCCCGGACGCATCACAATATACCACAAAGTCTTTCGGTCCATCGGGGAGAGCTAGAACAGGCGCATTACACAACTTATCCTTGAAGGTCTAAAATGCCAATTCCTGTTCCTTACCCCAATCGAAAGTCTTACTCTTCTGAGTCAAGATAGTAAGAGACTTAGCTATCTTAGCGAAGTTATCAATGAACCTACGGTAATACCCAACCAATCTTAAGAATGAACAAACCTCAGTCGGAGTTCTAGGGGCTTTCCAATTCTCAACAGCTTCAATCTTACTAGGGTCCACATGAATTCCATTACCATTTATCACATGCCCAAGAAACTGTACTTCTCTTAGCCAGAATTCACACTTAGAAAACTTAGCATACATTTTCTCCTTTTTGAGCAGTTCCAAGACTAACTAATGTGCTGTCGTGTAGGGATAATTATTTTATTATTAAGTTTTACATTTATATTTAGCCGACAAACCTAAAACAACACTTTAACGAGCACTAAGAGTGAAACATTAATCCTATATTCTATCAGTATTTTAATTAGTCTATTTACTGGTTAAACCTATGCTATATACGTTGTCTAATGATATGGGGGTTTTCAGCCTGAGAGACTGGCACAGGTTTGGTGGAAACAAATATCAATTCAATAGACAATAAACACAAAAGAAGAAAATTAGAAGATAGAAAAGCGGTACAAGCCAAATGATAGAAAACTGTATTAGCCATATTAAATCTAGTTCAATGTTGGTTTGTTTGTTTTAGTGCAATGATTTACTTATCTCGAAGCGGCATATCATTCTTAAGACTTAGGTGGGACATCATCCTAAGACCTAGACACGATTAATCCTGTCACAATTAACGCATCCGCATAAAGCATCCTTTAGTTTAATTATAATCTATCTTAGGGAATCAAAGCAGTGGTGATCTTGTTAAAACCCTAGCCCAACGGGACTTTACCCACTTATTCTTTGACGGTGTTTTATGTACTGGTAGTCCATTTTTCAAACCTTTATCAGTTAATTATGAGCATGATTGCTGAAACATAAACTGGTCACCTACCGGTCCAACTAAGCTCATAATTCAAAGACAAAGACAGAACGTTATTTGTGATCCTATTGGTCCAGTAATATGAAACACGATATGGAGAGCTATCCCGGTATCTAGATTACTTGGTCCGTATCACTAGATCCAGTTGAATGATAGGTCGCATATTCAAACACATAAACAAGTATGAGGTGATAAACATAATTAAACAATCAATGATAAATTAAGAAATCGATTTTAAAACAAACCAAACATTAAACTTTCATTAAGAGGCTAATACCTGATGGGTATTAGCCCAAAACATTGTAAATTATAACAAAGGCGTAATCAAACAATAAAAATCAATCGATTAAGAGAGTAAAAATTACACGATGTCTTCTATGGATTCGTAATCAATGCTTGACCTTGGTGGCTGATCTTCTCTTCTAAAATTCGTCTTTAGTGAGTATGGTATAAAGAATATGATATTGCACACTGAAAACTCGTTTTTGAGTCTTCTATTTATAGTGTCTGAAAAAGACTCGATACGCCGTATCTGGCAAGGTCGATACGGCGTATTGGGCTGGATTCCTTGAAGTGCGCACTACGTTCATAATCAATCAGTGATATCATTCCCAATTTACTTTATTTACTGTATCTTCAAATAGTTATCTTCATGGGTACGACATATGTAGACAGAAAGAATACGCCGTATTAGGAATTGGTCAAACGTGTTTTCTTGTGAAGTCTTGGCGCGGATATGCCGTATCTCTTTTGTTGGATACGGCGTATTGATCAGAAATAAGTAATCCTCAAATATCTTTGTTTAGCTCCAAATTATGCGCCTTTTAGCTTGTCTTCACAAAACTCTCCTAAATTACTGCATTTATCAACTTTAAAGCAATTAAGTACCAAATAATGCAATAATTATATAAAAGTGGGCAAAACAGATGAGATAAATGATATAATAAAGTGACGTTATTTGATATCATCAAATATCCCCCACCTGAATACTACTTGTCCTGAAATAGACCTTAGAAAAAGTTTCAGTTTGTGAAAATGTGTCCCAACTGAAGTTGAGGATTTTCCGTTTAAGCATCGTTTTGTCCTAATCACCTGTACATAACCAAGCTCCTCACGAAATATGGAAATGAAAACACTCGGATCACTCGACTAATCTAGGGTGCAACATTTGATTGGTACACTCAATTGCTCGGTCGTGATTAGTTTCGTATCATAAGCTTGTCAAGGATACACATCTTCACCGCTAAAGCTAAAGAGAAACAAGTCAAAAGATAAATCGGGTTAAGAAGGCTTAGGGTTGATCATTCAACCGTCTTTCACCATAAGTACCACACCAACAAGGCAGTTGTATCGTACATACATGGCCGTAACGACAGAATAGACATGTACAATCCGATCACATCCCTGTTTGTGTTTAACTAGCGGTTAGGACAAAGAACGATATAGGGTAGGGAGCTTCTAACTTTCACCGAAAGTCATCATCCAACAAGGCAGCTGAGACATGCATACATGGACGTAACGACGAAATAAACATGCATGCTTGAACAAGTCCTCGTTCTAGTAGACACTAAGGTTAGTTGCTAGGAAAGGGAAGAAAAATGATGTTAAGTAAAAATTACAAAACAAATAGATTAAGCCAGCAAGTAAGGTACGGTTGCTAGTAACTTTCCCCTGACCGTTCCATGACAAAGACTTGAACATATAGACAAACGCCTCGATCACGGAAATGACAAAGACAACCTAAGTTGGCGTTCCCATAATGGTCAACTTCCCTAACATCCCGATCTTTACATACTTTTACATAATAAGTGTTAATATCCGCCACTTTTTACAAGACTTTACATCGTTGATTTTTGTAATGTATCAACGAATAATCGATCCTTCCAAGTGATTTCTTCGGTATAAACTTCTTTTGAACCGACTGTTTTTCTTTCTTCATTTTTTTCTTTTTTATTTTTTTATTTCTTTTTTTCAACAATAAATCATAAATCTCGGTTTAATTCCACCGTCTTCACTATCATATTTCGTCCAGATAATCTTTTCCTTGTGGCACTTCTTCTTCAGACATGATTCATAATCACGAAAGTAGCGAAACTTACGAGCTACGTATTTTTCTCATTGCATTGTGCAATTTCCCGACCATTACAGAGATAGAAAAATTTCACTTTGACACAGGAAATACAAAACTTTACACGAAAGCAACTAACAACATTGATTAGAATAGGCTTAATCTACATGGTAGGCTAAGGTGCAAAGGTGTAACGAAACATATAATATGGTGTAGAAAAAGAATGGAATGGCTTAACAGGCTGTTCTACGGGATTTTACTCTAAAAATAAGAGTAATAAGGGGTTACACGGGATTTAACTAACCAGTGAAGTTAGTTAATTTTACGATATGTAGGCTATTTGGTTTAATCCTAGAAATTTATCAGTTGAACATGTTCCTCCATCTAAATCCATAGTACTAATCATTGCGGTCTCGAGTGATATACCAGGCCAAGTTTTAAAGTCCACTACATCACCGGCACACTCATAATTTTATGGAATTTTTAGTAAATAATTGGAAAACGGAATAGGCTTAATTCTCACAATATGTATCAAGGGTTATAGTGCGCTAGGTAATGTAACTAGTGATTTTTACAAAAGTCGCTAGGTAATGTAACTAGTGATTTTTAATTTGGCCGTTTTAAGCACTTTGCATGTTATTTTGTAAAAAAGAAGACAAGTACGTTCTAATTCTCCATCCCCCCACTTAATTTATACAACGTCCTCGTTGTATAGATAAAACAATAAAATAATAAAGGAGAATAGAATTAGAACGGAAAACTCCCTGATGTTTTGCTCGTGATAATTCTCCAAGATGAGTCCTTGAGCAAAAAGTATGTTGACTACGGCTTCAGCATGCTCAGATAAGTTCAACACATGTCTTTTTCAGCATATACCATATCATAGTTTCTTCAAGGTCCTGTATAAGAGATTAGAAGACAAGTGCAAATTCTATCTCGTTACAATGGTATAAGAAAACAATTAAACACACAACTGTATAGGGATCAATACGCCGTATCCCAAACCCTAAGATATGCCGTATTGTTCCTGTAGAAATAATTGAATTACTGGAAATTAAATATTAAGTTTTTAAAACTGCTAACGTCCAAACAACTCTGTACGCCGTATCCAGAGGGGTTCGATACGTCGTATAGAGTGTCTGGGAAGACAAACTCGTGCAATAAATAATTAAAATGCGAAAAACAATTAAAATGACCGGGTTGTCTCTCGGGAAGCACTTTTGTTTCAGTTGGTCGTTAAGTTCGACCTTTTTTCAATTTAACCCCGTCCTTATAAAACAACTTAGGGTTGAACGGGATGCCAAATGGCACATACAAATTTTTAATTA